>CAJRAV010000004.1:0-82279 GCA_907165065.1 Caprimulgus europaeus
CCATCCCCCCCGGTCCCTCACCCCCATCCCCCCTGCTCCCTCACCCCCATCCCCCCTGCTCCCTCACCCCCATCCCCCCGGTCCCTCACCCCCCCCCCCTCCCTCACCCCCATCCCCCCTGCTCCCTCCCCCCCACCCCCCCGGTCCCTCACCCCCATCCCCCCCGGTCCCTCACCCCCATCCCCCTGCTCCCTCACCCCCATCCCCCCCGGTCCCTCACCCCCATCCCCCCTGGTCCCTCACCCCCATCCCCCCCGGTCCCTCACCCCCATCCCCCCCGGTCCCTCACCCCCATCCCCCCTGGTCCCTCACCCCCATCCCCCTGCTCCCTCACCCCCGTCCCCCCGCTCCCTCACCCCCATCCCCCCTGCTCCCTCACCCCCGTCCCCCCGCTCCCTCACCCCCGTCCCCCCTGCTCCCTCACCCCCATCCCCCCCGGTCCCTCACCCCCGTCCCCCCGGTCCCTCACCCCCATCCCCCCCGGTCCCTCACCCCCATCCCCCCCGGTCCCTCACCCCCATCCCCCCTGCTCCCTCACCCCCATCCCCCCCGGTCCCTCCCCCCCATCCCCCCTGCTCCCTCACCCCCATCCCCCCTGCTCCCTCACCCCCATCCCCCCTGCTCCCTCACCCCCGTCCCCCCGGTCCCTCACCCCCATCCCCCTGCTCCCTCACCCCCGTCCCCCCGGTCCCTCACCCCCATCCCCCCCGGTCCCTCACCCCCGTCCCCCCTGCTCCCTCACCCCTGTCCCCCCGTCCCCCCAGGTTTCATGCGGCAGGAGATGGAGCGCCGGGAGGAGGCCGAGATCCTCCGGAGCCACCAGAAGCCGCGGAGCACGGAGGGCTGGGGGCTGCTCCTGGCCCTCTGGTACTTGGCCTTCTACAAACCCATCATCACCGAGAGCCACCTGAGGAGGAAGAACATCAAATTCATCTTCATCCGCTTCAGCGCCTGGCAGTACGCCGGCTGCGACAAGCTCTGGGCCGGGCTGGTCACCACCCTGTGTGACAACATCCGCCACCACTTCGGGGCTCTGCCCCTCAGCGTCTACCACGTCATGGGCACCCGGCCCCAGTTCGCCTCCGGCTTCAGCCAGAAGGAGTGGGTGCTGAAAACGGGGACCTGCCTCAAGCTCTGGGGGCTGCTCTTCATCCTGGCCGCCGGCCTCGGCGTGCTGCTGGTGGCCCTCTTGGTACCCAACATCAAGGACAATCACGCCCTGAAGGTGTTGGGCAGCACCATCACCTCGCTCTCCGGTTCTGGTTTGGTGCTGGGAGCTGTCTCCGTCCTGAAGAACCTTTTGGTCAGCGAGAAGCAGAAGATCGAGCGCTTGACCAACAGCGAGAAGTTCGCCAGCCAGTTGGGATTCATGAGCAAGGTGCGCAGCGAGGTGGAGGTGTTGGTCAACTTCTTGTCCTTCATGGAGATCTTCGAGCGCCGACGGCTCCGCGTGGTGCTGGAGATCACCAGCCTGGACATCTGCTACCCGGAGAAGGTGGCCGGGGTCCTCAACGCCATGAACACTCTGCTCTCCGATGCCAACACCCCCTTCATCTTCATCCTGGCCGTGGACCCCAGCGTCATCGTCCCCTGCCTGGAGCAGACGGGCTGCATGCGGGGCCTGGCGGACAACGGGTACCTCTACCTCAACCGCACGGTGACGTTGCCCTTCTCCATCCCGGCCATGGGCGCCCGTTCCCGCCTGCAGTGCCTGGAAGCCGCCGTCCAGACGCGCGAGGACCTCATGTACCGCATCATCACCGGCAACGTGGAGCGGCGCCGCGCCAAGTGCCAGGGGGGCGGCAGCGGTGTCACCGCGGTCCCCACCCGGCAGCAGGCGGACGCCGAAGCCGTCCGCTGCATCCACGAAGCTTTCCGGTGTCTCCACGACGGTTCCGACCCCCTCGCCCGTTACCTCCCCACCGACGGCGTCAACGTCCACCGCATCGTCAACACCATCCCCATCACCCTGCGGCTGCTGCTGCACCGCGCCACCGCCGCCACCGCCACCGCCGCCGCCGTGCCCCCGCCCCGCGCCGCCGCCGCCTGGGTGGTGCTGGCCGACCGGTGGCCGTGTCGCCTCAGTTGGGTGCTGCAATGCTTGGAAGACTCTTGGCAAAGTCAACAACCACCGGCGGCGTCGGGTTTGGACACGAGGACTTTGTGGGACATCTACCGGGAGAACGTGGGGGAGCTGAGCGCCCTGCGGCAGCCCCTGCACAACGTCCTCAGCCTGGATGGGGACCCCGAGCTCTTCCAGACCTTCCTGGCCCAGGATTTCCCCTTCACCGCCCGCGACGCCCGCGCCTTCCTGGGCGTCACCGTCAACCTGGACCACTCCATCCGGCACAAGATGGGGCTCCTGCGCGGCCTCGACCGCCTGCAGAGAGCCACCGGCGCCGCCCGCGTGTCCCGCAGCGTCCAGTGTCCCCACCCCGAGTGAGGGGGACACCGCCACCGGGTGATGCTTCAGGATGTGGGGTGGGTGTCCCCAAGGTTGGGTACTGGTGACACCGCGGTGTCCCCGCGGCTGGTGACCCGGTGACCTCCCCCGCAACACATTCTGGGACCGGTTTGGGGACGGGAGTGGGGTGGGGACAGGGACAGTAATGGGATGGGGACAATTCCTGTCTCCTTCTTGTCCCCAAGGACACCAGGGGATGGAACTGGGGTGACTGGGAGAGACTGGAGGGGACTCGAGGAGACCTGAGATGACTGGGGGGGGGGGGGGGTGGTCACTGCCACCCCAGTTGGGTGACCCCCAAACACCCCCCATGCCTGGGACCCCCAGCACCCACTGCCCCCCCCCGACCCCAACACCCTGGGGAGGGGGACCCTGGGGAGCGGGACCCCCACCAAAGCCACCGCGAGTGCCAGGGTGATCCCGGAGCGGTGACGCCCCCAGGAGCACTGGGATCCTCCCAGAATAAACCAGTTTAACCCCCCAGTCCACATCTCGCCTTCCAGACGCTTTTTGGGGACCCCCCCTCCCCCCCCCCCCCGGGCTCCTCCATGGCGGGGGGCAAAGGGCTGGAAAAAAAAGCACTTTGGGGGGGAGGGGGGGATAAATTTGGGGGGGAATCAGCCCAAAGCGGCGCCGGGAGGGCGCGGGGGGCGCGCGATGGGACACGGTGCTCATTACATTAATTAACCCCCCCCGTTAATTACATTAATTAACCCCCCCCCGTTAATTACATTAAACCAAAGAGCTTCCTGCCCCTCCGCACCCCAACTCCCCCCTTTTTTTTTGGGGGGGGGGGTGTTAATCTCCAAATTTACCCCCCCAAAAAAAGCTGATTTTGGAGCTGATCCAAAGAGGGCGAAGGGGGTCGCGGCGGGGGGGGAGGGGTGTCGCGGCTGGGGGGGGAGGGGGTCGCGGCGGGGGGGGGAGGGGAGTCGGTGACGAATGCAGATCTCGTTTAATTAGAAAACGGTGTTAACAACAAAACGAATCAACCCGCGGGGGGAGGAGCAGCAGCTCGGTGACCCCCCCCCCCCCCACCACCGGCCGCAGCCCCCCCCCCCCCCCAGCCGCCCCCTCCCCCCTCCCTGATTGATTTATTGCACTTTTAAGAAAGAAAAAGCGATGACGCAGCATCCCCTCCCCCACCCTGTCCGTGTCCCCCCCCCCCATCAATGTCCCATCCCGGCTGTGACACCCCCGGGCAGGACCCTCCCCCCCCTCTCCCACCCCCCCCCCCCACCTCCGGAGCCTCCCTGAGAAAACCGGCCACGGGGGCTGGAGGGGCTCGGGGGCTCGGGGCACTGGCGGGGGGGTCAGGGTGGGGTGCGGGGGGGTCCCCGGGTGTCACTGGCAGCAGATGCCAACCCCACGGGGGGGGCTGCGGCTGCTCCTTCCCCAGGGGACCCCCAAAGTGGGGAGCCAGGATGGATGGAGAAGGTGCTGCGGGGGGGGAGGGGGGGGATGTGGGGGGCGGGGGGGTCCCCACTTTGGATCCAACCCCCCCCAGCCCCCCCCAAAAACAAACCCCTGGGGGTTGACCCACTTTGCCGCGTGGGCACGAGCAGCTCCGCGTGGAGCCGCAGCCCCCCCGGGGTTTGGGGGTTCAGGGTTGGGGGGTTCAGGGTTGGGGGGGGGTGGGGTGGGGGGGGCTCCCCAAAAAGCTGCTTTTTAGTGTTTCTGGGTGGTTCCTCGGTTTTGGTTTCCCAGCAGCAGCGGTTTGGGGGCGGCTGAACCCCGAGTGACCGCCCCCGCCCCCCGCCCCCCCCGGGGCTGCCGAGAGAGAAAATGCCGAAACCAGAGAAATTAACCCCAAAAAACAGCAAAAAAGAAAGAAATTGGAAAATAAATAATGACCGCGCGCGCGGCCCGTCCGGGGCTCCGGCCCCTCCCCCTCCAACCGGCCCCGGCCCCGGCCCCGGCCCCGGCGCTCCCTGTAGTGTTGTTGGATTCGCAACGTCCCGGTGTCACCGTCACCCCCCGGGGAAGCGGCTCCTCCGTGGAGACGGATGGAAAAAAATAATAGAGGTAAAAAGAAAATAAATAAAAGAAAAATACATTTAAAAAAATAAGAAAAGAAAACAAAAGAAAAGAAAAGAATTAAAAAAGAAAAATAAAAAAGAAAAGAAAATTAAAAATAATAACATTTAAACAATTAAAATAAAAAAGAAAAGAAAAAGAAAAATAAATAAAAATAATTAAAAAATAAAATAAAATTAAAATTAAAAAAGAAAAAGAAAAAAGAAAAAAAAGAAAATTAAAAATAATAAAATTTAAAAAAGAAAAAAGAAAAAGAAATAAAAATAAAAAGTAAAATAATAAAATAAAAAAAATAATAAAAAGAAAATTGTAAATAATGAAGTTTAAAAAATAAAAATAAATAAAAATAAAAATAAATAAAAATAAAAGGTGAAGGTGTCATGGCCACGAACCGCTACGTCCCCAACGAACTGGGATGTCCCCACAGCCGTGTCATTTTCCTCACTCTCCCTGGGGACCCGGCACACGGGGGGGGTTCCAGGGTCGGGGGGGGACACAAGGAAACCGGTTGGAGAAGCCGAGAGCCGATGAAGGAGCTCGGGGGGGTCCGGGGTGGGAACGGGAAGAACAATTCACCGGAGCCCCCCTGGGACCTGGAAACAGAGGGGGGGGTGAGCAGCCCCCCAAGGCTGTCCCCACGCCCCCCAGGATTGTCCCCACCCCCTAGGGTTGTCCCCATCCCCCCCAGGGTTGAACCCAGCTCTGTCCCCACCCCCCCAGGGCTGTCCCCAGCTCTGTCCCCAGCCCCCCCAGGGCTGTCCCCACCCCCCCAGGCTGTCCCCACCCCCCCAGCGCTGTCCCCAGCTCTGTCCCCACCCCCCCGGGTTGTCCCCACCCCCCCAGGGGGTCCCCAGCCCTGTCCCCACCCCCCCCGGGGGTCCCCACTCGCCTGCGGTCACAGCGGCTCCTGCCCCGCGTCCTGAGTGGCCTCCAGGAGCAGCTCCTCCAGCTCCCGCTCGGTCTGGGGGCAGCTCAGCTCTGGGGGGACACGGTCACGGGCCCCTTCACCCCCACTCCCGTTATTCCACTCCCCCTCCCCCCCAAAAAACCCCCCCCCACCCCACGAGTGGGGGGAGCACAGCTCGTTAGCCTGAGCGCTAACGAGGAGCCTCGTTAACGCCAATTAGTTAATTAGGGAGCGAAGCTCTTGGGCACGAGGGATTCACCCGGGGTTCAAATCCCCCCCCCAGGACACGTCACCAGTGGGGACCCCCCGGGGAAAGGAGCCGGGGGGGGACCCCACGCTCATCCCAGGGGATCCTGCAGGGGTTTGGGGAGGGGGCTCGGGACCCTCAGGGGGTGCAGGACCCCCAGGGATCGGGGGGTGCAGGACCCTCAGGGGGTGCAGGACCCCCGGGGATCAGGGGGCTCAGGCCCCTTGGGGATTGGGGGGTGCAGGACCCTCAGGGATCAGGAGGTGTGGGACCCCTGAGGCTCGGGACCCTCAGGACTCGGGGGCCTCAGGCTCCTCAGGGCTCAGTAGTCTCAGGACCCTCAGGGCTTGGGGGGCTTGAGACCCCCAGGGCTCGGGGGGGTGTGTGACCCTCAGGGATTGGTGGGCTCAGGACCCTCAGGGATTGTGGGTGCAGGACCCCCAGGGCTCAGGGGTCTCAGGCCCCTCAGGGCTCGAGACCCTCAGGGATTTGGGGTACAGGACCTTCAGGGCTCAGGAGGCTCGAGACCCTCAGGGATCAGGGGGCTCAGGCCCCTTGGAGTTTAGGGGGTGCAGGACCCTCAGGGATTGGGGGTACAGGACCCCCAGGGCTCGGGGGTCTCAGGGGGCTCAGGCCCCTCAGGGCCCTGGACCCTCAGGGATCGGGGGTACAGGACCCTCAGGGCTCAGGGAGGCTTGGGACCCTCAGGGCTCAGGGGGCTCGAGACCCTCGGGGGTCGGGGGGCTCAGGACCCTCAGGGATTGGGGGTGCAGGCCACCCAGGGCTGGGGGTCTCAGGGAGCTCAGGCTGCCGAGGCTCAGGGGTCTCAGGGGGCTCAGGCCCCTCAGGGCTCGAGACCCTCAGGGCTCAGGCCCCTTGGAGTTTAGGAGGTGCAGGACCCTCTGGGATTGGGGGGCTCAGGCCCCTCAGGGATTGGGGGTGCAGGTCCCCCAGGGCTGGGGCCTCAGGGGGCTCAGGCCCCCCAAGGCCGGGAGTCTCAGGAGGCTCAGGCTCCCCGAGGCTCAGGGGTCTCAGGAGGCTCAGGCCCCCCAGAGCTGGGGGACCCCAGGGCCGGGGGTCTTGGTTCCAGAGCTCTCACCGTGCTCGCCGGCCCAGCTCCCCATTTTCCCGTCGCCGTCCGCGGCCTCCGGCAGCGCTCGGGCAAAATCCGGCTTCAGCCCGTTGGGGAGGGGGGTCTCGTGGGTGTCGCAGCCCGGGGGGTCCCCCTGCTCCCGGGCGTCACCGGCGCTCGGGTCAGCAGCAGCCCGGGGCACGGTCCCGTTGGCCCGGGGCGGTGCCAGTTCAGGGTCTGTGGGCAGAGCCGAGCTCTGGGGCTCGGTGGGTGTGGGGCGGGCGGCGGTGGCGGCGGTGGCGGCGGCGGTGCCCGTTCGCTCCGGCAAACTCTCCACTCGCGTCACCACGAAGATTTTGTGGCCTCGCCCGGGACTGGAAACCGAAATCCTCCGCTCGTTTCCCGGGGAGGGCGCGGAGGTGGCGCCGGGGTGGCGCTGCCGCTCCTCGGTGCCGGGCAGCGGCGGTGGCCGGTCGCTCGGGGGGGGCCCGGCGGCGCCGTCGCCACAGTCGGGGCGTTTTGGTGTTTCACTCAAATCCTTTGTTTCTAACCCAACCTCCACCTCCTCGTCCGTGTCCGAATCCGAGTCCGTCACATCGGCACCGTCCTCTGCCGGCTCCACGGCGCCGTTCTCCGAGCTCAGCGGGGTCTCCCCGGGTTCCTCCCCCTCCTCCGGAGCGGCGCCGGTGCCGCCGTCCCGCCCGTCCTGGGCCGGAGCCTCCTCCAGCGCCCCCGGCACCGCGATCTCCGGCATCGACGCCGACTGCTGCAGCTTCTGCTCCTTCTCCTCCTTCTCCTTGGCCAGGATGAAGTTGCGTTTGCAGCCGTTCTGGATCTCGCCCAGGAGAGCTTTTTGGGTTTCAATGAAACTTTTCACCTGTGAGGGAAGAGAAATCGCCCGTCAGGGTGGGTCCAGAGGGTCCAGGAGGTCCAGAAACCATCGGTTTGGGAACAACCAGCTCCAGGTTTCTTCTCCAGCCGGGTGGCACCGTAACCAGGGGGGGTTTTCCTCCTTTGTGACTGAAGTTTCCTCAAGAAACAATTAAATCACCGGAGAACTGAGTTCCCTGAGGGCTTCTCCTCCAAGTCATCACCACCAGGACCGTGGGGTTCCCGTCCCTCAATGGAGAAGGACCCTCAAGGACGGCGTTTTCCTGCTGTGAGACCCCCCCAAAAGGGGGTCGGGGAGGGGTGGGCGAGGGGGTGCCGTCACCTACCGACTCCTTCTTGGGCTCCCTGTCCAGGTCGAGGCGCAGCAGCGAGTGGTTGACCTTGAGAGCCAAGGACAAGGCCATGAGCCCGCCCGTCTTGATCTCGTTCTCCCGCAGGTCCAGGCGCAGCAGCCGGGGGCTCTCGGCGATGAACTCGGCCACGGCCACGGCACCTGGGGGGACGGGAGAGGCACCGGTGACACCGGGGAACACACCAGGATGTCGCTCCCCAGTGCTTTGGGAGGGGTGGGGGGTGTCAGTGGGGGCTGTGAGCTCAGCCAAAAGGTTTCCATGGGGTGCACGAGGCACCAGAAGCACCAACCCCGTGGGATGAGGTGGCCTTGGACACCCCAACCATGGTGCTTTGGGTAGAGCCGGGGTGTGTCCCCCCCACCCAGAGACCCCACACAGCCACAGGGCTGAGCTGAGCTGGACCAAGGGCTGGTGAGGGCCCCAGGGGCTGGTGAGGGCTGGTGAGGACCCCAAGGAGGGGTGAGGACCCCAAGGGCTGGTGAGGACCCCAAGGGCTGGTGAGGACCCCACGGAGGGGTGAGGACCCCCTCACCCTCGCAGGTGAGCTTGGTGGAGGCCAGGCCCAGGCGCAGCACCGAGCGGTTCCCGATCAGCCCGTTCTTCAGGTTGCGGACGCCCTCGTTCCCGATGGGGTTGTGGCCCAGGTTCAGGGTCTCCAGGCTCTGGGTATGGGGCTGTGGGGACACAGGGGGAAAGAACAGCTCAAGGTGCCGGAGTGGCACCGGGGTGGCACCGGGGATGGCACTGGGGATGGCACTGGGGATGGCACCGGGGTGGCACCGGGGTGGCACCGGGGTGGGTCCCTCTCGCACCCGAGTGGGTTTCATTCACGGCTGCTGCTGTGACCACGCTGCTGAGGCCAGGGACACCCCAGCAGCAGTGGATGGGGACAAGGGACATGGGACAGCCCCAGGGACAAGGGACACGTCCACCCCCTGAGCCAGCCCCAGTGACACATCCACCCCCTGAGCCAGCCCCGGGGACAAGGGACACGTCCACCCCCTGGGCCAGCCCCAGTGACACATCCACCCCCTGAGCCAGCCCCAGGGACAAGGGACACGTCCACCCCCTGAGCCAGCCCCAGTGACACATCCACCCCCTGAGCCAGCCCCAGGGACAAGGGACACGTCCACCCCCTGGGCCAGCCCCGGGGACCCGCCACGCTGAGCCGCTGCCCCGTTGCCACCCGGCTCCAGCCCCCGTGGCCGCGGCGGAGCCGCCTCTCCGGGGTGGACCCGAGGGCCAGCAGGGAGCCATCGCCCCGGGACGGTGCCCCGAGCCACTCACCAGGGTCACCCCCAGGTAGGCCATGCCGGTGTGGGTCAGTTGGTTGTTCCACAGGACCAGAGTCACCAGGCCCCTGCGCTGCTCCTTCAGCCCCTCGCAGATGTAGGCCAGGCCTGGAAAACACCCGGGCTCAGCGCCCATCCTGGCGGCTCCCACCGTGCTTCCCCACCTTCTTATCCCACCCCACCCCATCCCCACCCCATCCCACCCCACCTCATCCCATCCCCACCCCATCCCATCCCCACCCATCCCACACCACCCCATCCCACCCCCATCCCACCCCACCCCATCCCATCCCCATCCCATCCCCACCCCATCCCACCCCATCCCACCCCACCCCATCCCATCCCCATCCCATCCCCACCCCATCCCACCCCATCCCCACCCCATCCCATCCCATCCCATCCCACCCTACCCCATCCCTCTGCTCAGGTGCTGCCTGATCCAGGGGAAGCAGATGGTGGCAATGGAGAAGAAGCCACAGCACCATCACACCAAACTCTGGTGCTGGTGGCATCTCCAAACCCCTCCAAACCCCCCCAAACCCCTCCAAACCCTCCCAACCCCCCCCAAACCCCTTCCCCCAGGTGCTCGATGTGACCTGGGCCAAGCCCATCGCCCCCGTGAGTGGCAGGGACACAATTAAACCTCTCAGCACAGAAAATGAACCAGTGCCAGGCTGGAGCCTGAGGACCAGGTGACAACACCCCCAGAGCTGTGGGGACAGGGAGTGTCTGGGGTTGGCTGTGTGCTCAGGGGGATCCCCTGCCCAGCTCAGAGACCCACAGCAACACCCAACGAGTGACTTGTGGGGCGCAGGGCCCTGGCGCCGACACGTGCGGCACCCAAAGGCACCCAAAGGCACCCAAAGGCACCCAGGGAGGCGGCAGCTGACCTGGAAAGTGGCAAATTAATATTTGTGCCTCAGGGTGGGACCCATCCGGGGGCAGGGGTGGCCACAGTGACAGTGACACCCAATTCAGTCACGCTCGCCCACCTTCATGCCCCACCCAAGGGCGAGTGGGGGAGCTCCTGCGGCTCCTGCACCGCGGGGAGGGCTCGGCGGCGCCCACCAGGGCTCAGACCCCGGCTCGGCAGCGCCCACCAGGGCCAGCCAGGGCTCAGACCCCGGCTGGGATCGCTCCCTAATCCCTGATCTCGGCTCTGGCTGCTGGCTCAGCTCCGGGGAGGAGGAAAAACCACCCGGGAGTGAGAGGGGAGGAGCCCAAAGGGGCAACTCCAGGGGCGTTCCCACCTCTGCCGACCATGGGGGCTGCGCTGGCTCCTCGCAGCCCCCCCAGGAAGCCACCACGAGTTCCTCTAACGGTTTTGGCTTGAAAAACGGAGATTTTTGCTGCCTAAATCCTTTGGATGTGTCCAAGCTGCTCTGTGCACCCCAACTCTGTGCACCCCGGCTCTGAGCACCCCGGCTCTGTCTGCACCCCGGCTCTGAGCACCCCAACTCTGTCTGCACCCCGGCTCTGAGCACCCCGGCTCTGTGCACCCCGGCTCTGAGCACCCCGGCTCTGTGCACCTCAACTCTGTGCACCCCGGCTCTGAGCACCTCAGCTCTGGGCACCTCAGCTCTGGGCACCCCAGCTCTGTCTGCACCCCAACTCTGAGCACCCCAACTCTGAGCACCCCAACTCTGAGCACCTCAGCTCTGGGCACCTCAGCTCTGGGCACCCCAACTCTGAGCACCCCAACTCTGAGCACCCCAACTCTGTGCATCCCAACTCTGTGCACTCCTGTGCACCCCAACTCTGAGCACCCCAGCTCTGTGCACCCCAACTCTGAGCACCCTGGCTCTGTGCACCCCAGCTCTGTGCACCTCGGCTCTGTGCACCCCAACTCTGTGCACCCCGGCTCTGTGCACCTCGGCTCTGTGCACCCCGGCTCTGAGCACCCCGGCTCTGAGCACCCCAACTCTGAGCACCCCAACTCTGTGCACCCCAACTCTGTGCACCCCAGCTCTGTGCACCCCAGCTCTGTGCACCCCGGCTTCAGCTCAGCTCAGGGGCTCCCCCAGAGTTTGTGGCAATTCCTCCCTGGGTCAGAACTCCGCAGATTTGGGGTTCTGCCCCCCAAGACCAGCACTGAGGAGCCCTCACCCGCGTCCAGGACGTGGTTGTTCCTCAGGTCCAGGGTCTGCAGGCAGCAGTTGAACCGCAGCAGGTTGCCGAGCTGCGCCGCGTCCTGCAGCCCCGTCAGTTTGTTGTCGGCCAGGTAGAGCTCCCGCAGGTTCGTGTTCATCTTCAGAGCTGTGGCTGCAGGGTGAGAACCCAGCACCTGAGCCCCACCCCACACTGGGGGGGCTCAGGGACCACCCCCCTCGTCCTTCCCATGGGACTCCTGGTGAAAAGGGGATCTCCACCTTCTCTGGAGCCACCTTTCAGTACTGGAACGTGGTGATGAGGTCTCCCCTGAGCCACCTCTTCTCAAGGTTCAAGCCCAATTCTCTCAGCCTTTCCTCATAGGGAGGCTTCAGGTCCTCAGGTCGCCTTCATGACCCTTCCCTGGGCCCCTCCAGCCCGACACAGAACCCCAGACTGGTTTGGGTTGGGAGGGACCTCAAAGCTCCTCCAGTCCCAACCCCCCTGCCAGCAGCAGGGACACCTTCCACTAGACCAGGTTGCTCAAAGCCTCATCCAACCTGGCCCAGAACACTTCCAGGGAGGAGCAGCCACAGCTTCTCTGGGCAACCTGGGCCAGGGTCTCACCACCCTCACACCAAAGAATTTATTCCTAATATCTAGGTAGCCAATTCATTAGCTTAACGAGGAGGGATCACCCAACCTGGGACAGATTGCCAGTGAGGACCCCAAGGGCTGGTGAGGACCCCACAGGCTGGTGAGGGCCCCAAGAGCTGGTGAGGGCCCCAGGGGCTGGTGAGGACCCCAAGGGCTGGTGAGGACCTCAGGGGCTGGTGAGGGCCCCAAGGGCTGGTGAGGACCCCAAGGGGCTGGTGAGGACCCCAGGGACTGGTGAGGACCCCAAGGGGCTGGAGAGGACCCCAGGGACTGGTGAGGACCCCAGGGACTGGTGAGGGCCCCAGGGACTGGTGAGGACCCCAGGGACTGGTGAGGACCCCAAGGGCTGGTGAGGACCCCAGGGGCTGGTGAGGGCCCCAAGGACTCGTGAGGACCCCACAGACTGGTGAGGACCCCAAGGGGCTGGTGAGGACCCCAGGGACTGGTGAGGACCCCAGGGGCCAGCACGGGCAACACCAGCAGTGACCACCCCGAGACCTCACCGTGCATCCCCGGGGACGGTGACCCCGGTGTGCTCGGGCACCCCGCTGTGTTCTGGGTGACAAGTGGGTGCTGTGGGTGCCCCAGGCCGGTGACTCACCCAGCAGCATGAGGGGGCGTCCCGAGAGGCTGGTGCTCTCCAGGTGCAGGACCACCAGGCTGCTGCTGATGCGCAGGGCGCGCGCCACGAAGGGGGCCGAGGGGTCCAGCAGGGGCGTGCTCCGGGCGTCCAGGTACTGCAGGCAGTTGGTCTGGGGGGGGACACGAGGGGGGTCAGGGCCCAGCCCCGGGGCCACCTCAGCTCGGGGGGGTGGGGTTTTTGTGGCTGTTTTTCTGGGTGTAGTGGGTTTGTGTGGCACGGGAGGGGGGGACATGGGGTGGTTCTGTGAGAGAAGCTGCCAGAAGCTTCCCCATGTCCGACCCGACACAGCCAATGCCACCGGCTACCAGAACGGACCTGCCGCTGGCCAAGGCCGAGCCAATCAGTAACACCTCTGGGAGAACAGAATTGAGGAGAAAAAAGGGAAGAGAGGGAAAAAAAGCTGCACACTTTGCAGCTAGAGAGAGGAGTGAGAACGTGTAAGAGGAAACAACTCCACAGACACCAAGGTCAGGGAAGAAGGAGGGGGAGGAGGTGCTCCAGGCGCCAGAGCAGAGATTCCCCTGCAGCCCATGGAGGTCCATGGTGGAGCAGATGCCCCCCTGCAGCCCAGGGAGGTCCATGGTGGAGCAGATGTCCCCCTGCAGCCCCGGGAGGTCCATGGTGGGGCAGATGTCCCCCTGCAGCCCCGGGAGGTCCATGGTGGGGCAGATGTCCCCCTGCAGCCCCGGGAGGTCCATGGTGGGGCAGATGTCCCCCTGCAGCCCCGGGAGGTCCATGGTGGAGCAGATGCCCCCCTGCAGCCCAGGGAGGTCCATGGTGGAGCAGATGCCCCCCTGCAGCCCAGGGAGGTCCATGGTGGAGCAGATGCCCCCCTGCAGCCCATGGAGGTCCATGGTGGAGCAGATGTCCCCCTGCAGCCCATGGAGGTCCATGGTGGGGCAGATGTCCCCCTGCAGCCCATGGAGGTCCATGGTGGGGCAGATGACCACCTGTAGCCCGTGAGAGGGACCCCAGGCTGGTGTGGGGGAAGGAGTCCTCCCCCTGAGGAGGAAGGAGCCCCAGAAACCCCGTGTGATGGACCCCAACCCCATTCCCTGTCCCCTGTGCTGCTGGGGGAGGTTTAAAGCCAAGTGGCTCCCCAAGCCCCTGTGTCCTCCCAGCCCGCGGGGCGCTCGGGGAAGAGCTCCTGGGGTGATTGACACCCCTCTGAACCCTCACTTTGGTCCCCACAGGGGCTCCTGAGAAGGTGAAGAGCCCAAAGGACGTGCCCAGCTCCGAGCCCCACGCTCCAGCCCCACAATCCCAGAGATCCCCCGGAGAATCGCCCCCGCCTGCGCCCGCCCTCGCCCCCCAGCTACAGCACCGGGGGGGTGATGAGCCCAGGTGCCACAGGGGCACCCAAAGAAAAGCTTCTCTTGTCCTCACACACCCCAGCACGGGCTGCCCTGAGCTCTGGGGACCCAGGGTCAGGGACAGCACTGTGTCCCTTGTCTGGGCTTTGCCCCCGAGCCCCAAACCCCTCCTCTGGCTTTGCACACAGGGTCAGTTCCTGCCGGAGATCCACAGCCTCTGCTTGGCTGATTTTCCATTTTCTGTGCTTAAACCAAACCTTCTGACCCCTCCAGGTCCTCCCTCAGGGGATTTTCCACCCAGAAATGCTGAATCACCCCATGGGTGCCTCGAGCTCCTTCACCGCAGCCGCTGTTAGAGCATCGTGACGGGCTCAGCCAGCACCGTGTGGTGACATTTGGCTTCTCCAGTCCCCCAAATCAGCCCCCCAGCCCCCAACAAGGACACCTCCATGGTGGGGCCGTGCTCTACCAGGCACCCCCATTCTCCAGCCAGTGTTGAGCAACGCAGCAGGCTGGGTGCACGAGATGGAAATGAGCAGGGCCGAGGTAATGAGGGACCAAGGGTGGCTCTGAGCCGCACCCGGCGCAAGGAGCACGAGGCTGTCACCTCCCCTCAGCAGAGCACACTTAAAACAATGGGGTTAATTAGCCCTGCAAAAGCCAAACACGGGCACCAGTCATCCTGCTGGGTAATGAATGAACGCCCAGCTGAGCAGCTGAGCCAGGCACGGCGCTAATAATACCCTGCTCCTTGGTGTTGGGATTGGCATTTCCATTTTCTCCCCTGTGGGTGCTCCCTGAGGCACCCACCACCGCTGGGAAGGGTGATTTGGTTTTTTCCTACCTCTTGTTTTAAGCAGATGTTTCTGAATTGGGCGATTTTCCAGAGAGGTGACCACAAAATCACATCTCCGGCCTCGGGACGCGGGGGAAGCGCTGATGGCTTCTCTTTTGAGACAGCAAACTCTCACTGGAGAGATCATCCCTGCAGCTGCCAAGGGGCTTCAAGTGGGGGTCAAAAAGTGTTTGTGAGCCAACACAAACCTTCCTCATCATGTGGGCAGCCGCCTGCCAGCCCCGGGTCCCGATGTGTTTGTTAAAGGAGATGTTGAGGTGCGTGGCCGACTCGTAGTACTCGATCATGTCAAACAAAGCCGAGGCACCCTGGAAACAAAGGCAAGGAGAGAAAACCATTGTGTTATGGTGGGGAGGGGCTGAGTGGGGTTTGAGAAGGGGGAAAAAAAAGGTGGGGAGAGGCTGAGTGGGGTTTGAGAAGGGGAAAAAGAGGTTTTGCTGGGTTAGGACGCGAGCAGTTCGGGTCCAAGCCGGCTCCTCTCACACGGCCCCACGTCACCATGCCAGTATTTGGCCACCAAGCTCTTGCAGATGAGGTCCATGATCCCCTCCAAGGCAGCCCAGGCAACAAAACCCCTTCCTCCAACCTCGAGCACAAAGAAATCAGCACCTCAGGTGATGGCTTTGCCTGTCCCCGTGCCCACCGGCACGGCAGCGCTTGGCACCGTCCCCCCCATGCCAGCCCCCAGCAGCCCCGGGGGTGCTGCCCTGGCCATGGCACAGCCAGGTCCCCCTGGGTCCCCCTGGGTCCCCCTGGGACTCTCTGGCCTTTTCAAGGGACTCTCTGCCCATGGGGGACAAAAAAAAAAGGGGCACTTTGCCATATTCCCCGTGTCCTCACCACCGGGCACGGCCTTGGGGACGGTCACCGGGGCAGATGGGACCCGGCAAGGCCTGGGGGGGGACCAGAGCTGGGCAGGAAGGGAGCCTGAGGGTGAAGATTTCCAGGATGGAGCCCGAGGTGGCACCTTAGGGAGGGATCCAACCCCCCCACCCTGTCCCTGTAGGCACTGGGACAGAAAGTGAACGGAGCTGGAGCGGGTGAGGGCACCGGGGACGTGGGGGCACTCGAAGGACACAAGAAATTGGGGGGTTTTGTTTGGATTTTGGTGGTTTTAGTTCCCTGGACATCCAGCCTGAGCTGAGGCCGGACTATGGCCTCAGTGCCTGGCTGCAGTGACACTTCCCAGCCTAGAAACCACCTGATAATCCCATCTAATCTTAATTAATTAATTTAATCCAATCTGGTTTAGAAACAACCCCAAAAAAGGTTATAAACCCCCCCACTTTTGGCAGGGTTGGGAGGGAAAGGGATGAGCAGAGCAGGGTTGTGCCTGTGAAACACCCAAAGCTCCTCCGGCAGGAGCGGAATCATTTGCTTAATTAGCTAATGAGGCTCTCTGGAGCAAATTGGCTGCAGCATTGACTGGAGAGGGGAGAGGAGAGCCACAAAAACGCTGCCAGGAATAAACACGTGCAAGGAGAGCTGGGAGGGCTGGAAACCACCCGTGAAGAGGAGAGAGAACAGGTTTTGGGGGCAGAACAGGACTTTCTGCTGGCAACGGGGCGCTCGGCGGCAGGAAACGGGGAGCAGAGGCAGCTGGGAGCTGGGTGACTCAGTCCCCAGGGGGACACACCCCGGGGAAAGGCTGCTGGTGCTGAATGAGTGGGAGGGGGACAGAGCCCGGGGGGTCTCAGGGCTGTGGGGGGACAGTGGTTGTTTCCCCTCTGACCTCCAGTTGTGCCCAGGGCAGTTGAGATGGGATGTGAGGAAGAATTTCTCTCCTGGAAGGGTTCTGAGGCATTGGCAGGGGTTGCCCAGGGCAGTGGTGGAGTCCCCATCCCTGGAGGTGTTCAAAGGAACCCCTGTAGAGCTGACACTTCAGGACATGGTTAGTGGGACAGGGTGGTGTTGGGTTGATGATCTTGGAGATCTTTTCCAGCCTTCCCAACCTGGAGGGATTGAAGAGTGGTGCAGACACAGAGCTGAGGGACAGGGGTCAGTGGGGACTGGTCAGGGCTGGGTTCATGGTTGGACTAACAAGGGAGACAAGGCAGAGATGAAGGTGCCATCATCCCACTCTACTCAGCACTTGTCAGGCCCCACCTGGAACACTGAGCCCAATTTTGGTCCCTGCTGTACAAAACCTGCCTGGGTGGAGAATGGACCAAGAGGTGAAGGGTTTAGAGGGGAAGGGTGTGAGGAGAGGCTGAAGTCGCTTGGTTTGTTCAGCCTGGAGAAGAGGAGACTGAGAGGAGATCTCCTGGCGGTCTGGAACTTCCTCCCAAGGGGCAGAGGAGGGGCAGGCGCTGAGCTCTTCTCTCTGGCCACCAACGCCAGGAGCAGAGGCCATGGCAGGAAGATGTGGCAGGGGAGGGTGAGGTTGGCCATGAGGAAAAGGTTCTTGAGGCAGAGGCTGGTGGAGCACTGGCACAGGCTCCCCAGGGAGGTGCTGATGGCCCCAAGCCTGACAAGATTCCAGCAGCATTTGGCCAAGGCCCTCAGGGCCATGGTGTGAATGTTGGGATTGTTCTGTGCAGGGACAGGAGTTGGACTCCATCATCCTGGTGGGTTCAGCTCCCAACATTCAATGATTGTATGAGGGCAGCCCTGAGGAGAAGGACTTGGGGGGCTGGTGGAGGAGAAGCTCAATGTGAGCACAGAGCCAATCACCGTGTCCTGGGCTGCACCCAGAGCAGCGTGGGCAGCAGGGCCAGGGAGGGGATTCTGCCCCTCTGCTCCGCTCTCCTGAGACCCCCCCTGCAGTGCTGCCTCCAGTGCTGGGGCCACCAACAGCACAAGGACATGGAGCTACTGGAGCCAGCCCAGAGGAGGCCACGAGGATGATGCCAGGGCTGGAGCAGCTCTGCTGTGAGGACAGGCTGAGAGAGTTGGGGCTGTTCAGCCTGGAGAAGAGAAGGCTCCAGGGAGACCTTCCAGTGGCCTCTCAGTGCCTGAAGGGGCTCCAGGGAGGCTGGGGAGGGACTTTGGCCAAGGGCAGGGAGTGACAGAACAAGGGGTGATGGCTGGAAAGTGGCAGAGGGGAGATGGAGCTGAGATGTGAGGAAGAAATTGTTTGGTGTGAGGGTGGTGAGACCCTGGCCCAGGTTGCCCAGAGAAGCTGTGGCTGCTCCTCCCTGAAGTGTTCTTGGCCAGGCTGGATGAGGCTCTGAGCAACCTGGTCTAGTGGAAGGTGTCCCTGCTGCTGGCAGGGGGGTTGGGACTGGAGGAGCTTTGAGGTCCCTCCCAACCCAAACCAGTCTGGGGTTCTGTGTCGGGCTGGAGGGGCCCAGGGAAGGGTCATGAAGGCGACCTGAGGACCTGAAGCCTCCCTATGAGGAAAGGCTGAGAGAATTGGGCTTGAACCTTGAGAAGAGGTGGCTCAGGGGAGACCTCATCACCACGTTCCAGTACTGAAAGGTGGCTCCAGAGAAGGTGGAGATCCCCTTTTCACCAGGAGTCCCATGGGAAGGACGAGGGGGGATGGGTACAGGTCACTCCTGGGAGATTCCAGTGGGAGACAAGAGAGAATTTTTTCCCAAGGAGCACAATCAGCCCCAGGGAAGTGGTGGATCCCTCAACACTGGACACTTTTAAGATTCAGCTGGCCAAGGTGCTGGGCCAGCTTGTCTAGACCATGCTGTGCCAAGAAAGGTTGGCCCAGATGATCCTTCCACCCTGGTGTGGTTCCTGCAGACAGCCCCTGAAGGCAGTTTGGGAAAGGGACGGATGATGCAGGCCAAACAAGACTCCTGAAGACAGGAGGACTGAAAGAGGCTGCTCCAGGGCAGGGGGAACCTGGGCTCATTCCTGCTTCAAACAATTTTTAACCACTTCCTTAATTTTGAGCCTCCTCCGCTCACCCGCTGGGACCTGAACTTCAGAGCCCCGGGCGCAGCGGGGGAGGAGGAAGGCAAGTTGGGACAGGATGGGGTGTTCCAAAGGGAGCCTGAACGTCATCCTCAGCCCCAAAAAGCCAGCTGAGATCTACCCACAACTCCCTCAGCTTTGAAAATCTGTATTTAAACCAGCTCAGAGCTCCAGGGCTGCAGGGCGGGTGGTCACCCTCTTCCTTTTGGAGCCACAACCCCAGCAGGGCCGGGCGAGCGCGTGGGCGTGAGGGGAGCGGGCACAGCGACACAGCACAGCCCCAGGAAACCACTGAGGAGCTCAGGAGTGAGCACAGAACCAGGGGGTTTGTGTGAGCTGTGGAACAGGAGCCAGGAGCCAGGAGGGGTCACAGCCACTTACATCTTCATCCAGACTCGTCTGCTCCAGGTCCACGATCTTGAACTGCACCCGCTTGAAGATTTCTTCCAGCGCTTCGCAGGCTTTGTAATCCAGCTTCTCCCCTGGGGACAGAGCAGGACAGGGGCAGTCTGGGCACCTGGAGCTCCAGAGCCCCAAGCTGCAGGACACAGGTGACCTTCTCCCCGGGTGGGAGGCAGGGGAGAACCCCCCACCCTTCCACCAACCCAACACCGGGCGTTCTCCTCCGCGGGCCTGGCCCAGCCTGACCTCGGATCAGGGTTTATTGTTAATGACCATCACAGGGAGCCCCAAAAGTCGTGCTGGGGGCTCACCAGGAACACCCACAAACCACAGGCTCAAAATGAACCCCCTGGAAACACAACCCTGCTCTGCTGCCCCCAGAAAATCCCATCACTCAGGTTTCACCTCAGGCCAGCGCTGGCACCAGCCGCCCCGAGAACATTGCCCAAGAATTTGGGCTTTTTAGGTACTTTTTATTTATTTCCTAGGACCACCCTCACCAGCCCTGCACAGCAGCCAGTCTCTGAGGTCCAAGGTGCCAACCAGCTCATGGAGAAGCCACCACAGCTCATCCCCACTGGCTTGCAGGGCTGTGACCCCCCCTTTACCATTTTTCTGGTTGAAAAACGGATAAACTGGTTACTTTTAAACACTGCATCAATTCCCAGCGGGTGATTCTGCCAAGCAAACTGCACTTGGGGAGGGGAGGACCTGTGAAGGTGGAGGTGGAAGCTCTGCCTGTCCTCCTGGCACCAGCAGATCCCATCTCCTGCACGACGAGCGAGGCGCCGGCAGCCAGCGCTGCGGAGAGGGGACCACGGGCTCCTGGTAAAGCTTGGGCTGTGCCAACGTTGTGTGGGGTGTAAAGCAACCAGCAGTTGGGCTTCTCCATCACTTGGGGTCTTCTGAGAAACCCCCACTTCTAGGGGAGGTGGGACACGGGCTCCAGCTGCCCAACCAGCCAAGGACTGCGGGACTGGGGAGAAGTCAAGGGGAAAAATCCTGAGGCCAAAGGATGGAGCTTGTAGAAGACTTCACTGAGGAGAGCCCTGCTGGTGCTGCTGTCCTCCTCCAGGAACACCACCCTGGCAGCGAGCTGTTGTCTCAGGTTCATTCCTGAGCCTCAGCCTTTGGTTTCTCCCCTCAAACACTCAATAATCAATAATCAACCTCAGGCACCAAGTGCTCCGACCGAACCCCAAAGCTGCAGCTCCCGCCGCTGGCCCCAGAGCCAAGCTGGAGGTTGCTGGAGCAAATTCCATCCGCTGAGTTTGGTGGGACAGGACCTCAGGAGAAGGCAGACACTGCTGGGACAGCCCAGGGCTGAGAGGAACGATCCCAACAGCATCACTGCACAGAGGAAGGGCGCTCGGGCCAACGCTGACCGCTCCATCCGCTCCCTGCTGCGCGGCTGCTCTGGCTGCCGCTCTCCCGGGTGGCTTTTGGGATAGGTCCCTGTCCTGGTTCCACTGGGACAGGGTTAATTCTCTTCCCAGTAACCAGAGCAGCTGTGTTTGAGGTTCAGGGTAGGGTTTGTTAGGAGTGTTGATCAGGTGCTGATGTCAGGAGCTGCTGCTGGAGCTCAAGGCCACCGTGTTCGGCTGCTTCACAGCTGCACCAGGGCTGGGAGGGAGAAAACTGAAACCCAAAGTTGACATTTTTGGATGTGCCAAGGAGATCTTCCAGATCAAATCATGTCCTGTCAGTGCATCACCCAGGGGGTTCTCCTGGGGATCCCTCGGGCTCTGCCAGGGTTTGGGTCTGGGGACGCTCTCGGCTCCGGGAGCGCTGGCTGGCACAGGATGGGCATGGGGCAGCGGGTGGTGAGCAACTGCCCTGGGCATCACTCATTTGCATGTTCTCCTATCACTGTTGTTATCATTAGCATTTGATTTTAATTAGCAAATAGTTTTTATCTCAACCTGTCAGATTCTTTGTCCTTTTCCTTCCAATTCTCCCCCTGACTCCCTGGCCTGGAGGGGGAAGAGCGAGCGAGCGACTGCGTTTGGCCGCAGCCAGAGGAGTGAAACCAGCACAATCCCCAGCACGGGGGGGAGCAGAGGCTCTTGGGGAAGGGAAGGGAAGGAGGAGAGAGGCAGGAACCTGCTGCTGCTGGAACCATCTCCCATAAAATAACTTCAGAGAAGCAAAGGTGAACTTCTTCCTCTCCTTCCTGGAGCTACAGGAGATGCTCCACAAAAGCCATCGCTCACAAAGGTGTCTGCAGTGAGGAGAGTGAGAGGCAACACTTCCAGTGTTCCCATCGTGCCAGGAGCTTCAAGACATTGGTCAGAAAAGTATTCCAGCAAATCTGCTCCAGCTCAGCCCTAACTCACACCCCAAATGAGTCACTTTGGGAGGCAGAGGGTATGGAGATGGTCCTGGGAGGTGGAGAGAGCCCGCCCGCTGCTCGAGGGGCCTCTGAAGCTACTCTGCTGCTGGTCTGATGCTCCTCAACGTTACTCCTCCTCGTACACAAACACTCCTGGCACTCACTGTTCTGCCTGCAAGAGCCCCAGCTGGGAGCACGACTCCAACAAGGGCTGTAGGGATGGAATGAAACATGGGGATGGCCCAGGAGAGAAAGCAAACCCCCTGGTGGTGGAGAAGGAGCTCACCTTTCAGGTCCAAGCAGTCTATCCTGGGAGCCAGGTCTTTAAATTCCTGTGAAAGAAAAAGCAGAGGAGGAAGAGGAAGGTGGTTGGGGGGGGCTGGGGGAAATTCATGCACTGGAATAATGAAGTAACTGGACAAATTGGGCAAATCCTCCCCAGAAGGAGGAGAGGAGATGGGAACTCTCAGCCCAAGGCTGACTCGAGAGCAAAGCTGCTGCCGACGGCGCTTTGCAGGCTGAGTCACGGGGAGAGCTGGTGGCCCCCCCTGGGACAAGGCCTGGGAGCCCTGGGAGGAAGCTGATGAAGATGAGGGTCTGTCTTTGCACACAGAGGCACCAAAGCTGCCCAGGGGAGGCACAGCAGGTGAAAGAACAAACAACCTTCCCCCTCAGGCCAAGGAAGAGCTTTGAGCATCGTGCTCTGGGGTGCTGCTCCCAGGCCTGAGCCCGCTCGAGTCTCGTCCCCTGGCTCGAGGGGATGATGGGGAGGGGGAGAGCCAGGCTGGAGCTGCCCCTGCACTGCAGCCCCAGGAGATGGATCCAGCTCCAGCAGGAACACACGGGATCTGGGAGCACATTCAGTTACACAGAACATTTTCTGAGCAAATCCTTCACTTTTGCTCTCTGCAGCACATCCAGAACCTCGCCTGTGCTATCAGGACAGGAGTTTTCATCCCCACCTGACAGGGCAATGACTGTAAAAATCACCTCAAAAAGGGCTGGATTGGGTTACTGGGTGGTGGGCCAGTGCCTGCACCAGCTCTACCTGGATCTGCTTCAGGAGTTTGGGGATCTGCTTGCAGTTGAGCTTCTGGCAGGCTTGCTTGTAGGCGCTCAGGATTTCCTCAACAGTCACGTTCTGGGCTGAAAAAAGGAGAGGGTTAAAGAACTGCAGGTTCTGGAGGTGTCTGGAGGAAACTGGAGGTGTCTGGAGGAAGCGACGCGGCCGTGTCCCCGTCACCCGCCGGGATTTACACCCGGCAGAGGAGCCTGCGAGGAGATGACGAGGATTGAGGATGTTCAAAGGCAAGGGAATGAAGGAGAACCTGAGCAGGGCCTGCTCAGACACGTCTGCAGGGGCAAGGTCTGGCTTGCTCGGGCAGAAAAGGAGCGGGAGAAGCGCAGGCGGCACCTCCGGCCCCGCTCCGCCGTCAGAGCTCTGGCAGGAGCAGAAAAGCTTTTAGGAAGAGTCACAGGGATGACAAACCCCAACCCCCCCCAGCAGGTGAATAAATCAGCACTGTCCAATCTGTTCCTCTTGCTTTTCAGTTTGACTCAGCTGGGTTTTTGCACTGCCTTGGTTTTGTGATCACCGTGCGGGCGCGGAGAGGGCGCATCCACCCCCGCCCCCGAGCCTGGATCTTCCCTAATCGGCTTTAGGAGCAGCGTGTGGAGGACTCAGGGGTCAGCAAAACAGCGGCTGAAAGCTCCCAGAGGTGTCACCCTCTGGTAAATCCATCCCTGCAGTGGAGCTCCTGGTGTGGAAGCCGCGGCAGAGGCGCTTTGCTGCCGTCAGCGCCGCGCTGGGGCTCCCGGCGGCGTTTACTCACCGCTTGTGCCCGCCCTGAATCACGGGCAACGCTGCTGCTCCGCATGCCGGGGAGGCCGCGGCGGGCGGCAGGAGCTGCCACCGGCTCATTAGCCACGTGAGGTGATGCCCACCTCCGCTGCTGGAGTGATTGGGGCTCGGCCGTCGGCCCCAACACACATGGAAACCACCCCTGGTCAGAAGATGATCTGGAGGAACCAGATTCCCCAGAAACCTCGAAGCAACCCCCTCTGCTTCTCCCATCCACGGGGATTATGACATCCAGGGAGCTCCATAAAAACCTAAACACTCTGCCAGCAGCAAAAACCCCCCCAAAACCACCCCCAAAACCCCCCCATTCTCATCTTCTCCCTGCTCACAACAAACCCACTGGGCATCTCCGCAGCGGGACGTGGTCAGAGCAGAGGCAACACCGCGCCCCAGCTGGGCTGCACCACCCAAACTCACCTTTTTTTGGCAATTTTTAGCCATATGACCCTTCCCAGGCCACCATGGTGAGGTTTGTGGGGTCAACCACCACCCAGGGGAGCAAAGCAGCACAGGTTCAAATATTCCCCAAGCGAGGGCTTCACTGGGTGAGACCCAGGAGAGGCTCTCACCCCCCAAAAGCTTCACCCACAGCTCCCCCGGGATGTGCTGGGCTGGCGATGCCCCGGGTGCCACGGAGGAAAATCCACTGAGCTTAAAACAGGGAAATCCTGAGGTTGGGCAGGGGCTCAGCAGCGAGCTGCAGCGTTCCTGATCCCATCTGCCACACAAATGCTTTCCTCACACAAATCCAGTGTGACTTTGGGAAAGGGAGGGGAGTCACCGCTGTCCCCACGTGGAGGAGCGTCCGGGGCTCGAGATGAACCGAGTGTTGGCGAACCTGGACCCAAAATGTCCTGACTGAAGGATTTCTCCCCAAATCTGAACTCGAGCACACTTTGCTCATCCAGTTTTTCTTCCTCCCTGGCAATAAAATGCTTCGCTCTGCCCTCTCCTGGGTGCAGATCCGAGGCGTTGACAACCCTGGTGATTCCCATCCGCTCCCCTCCGCGCGCGTCCTGGCACGGCGCCGCTCCCACCTCGTGCTGGGAGTCCAGAGGGAAGAAGCTCTCACGGTGGTGGGAAGAAGCAACAGGTCTCATGGTGGGAACAGGTCTCGTGGTCCTTCAAGCTGAGTCCAACAACACAACTTTACCCCCAGAGTCACAACCACCCACGGCACCGTACGGTCACCAACCAACCGTTCCCGGTCACCGAGACCAAGAACGCTGACAAGCCCGGCACCAGCTCCATAAACCCCTGGAACCATTCCTGGCACGAGACCACCCAGCTGGCAGCTCCAGATTGTCCTGGTGGGGGTCTGCTAGTTTAGAAGTTGGGATTTGATCTTGGTTTTGCTCTTGTGAAGCCCTGAAGGAGGTTAAACACCAACACGGAGCAGCCCCTCTCCTCTCTGCGAGGCTCGGCCTTCGCTCCGCGGTCACCTCGCTCTCCTGAAACTCAGATCCATCAAAAAAAATCCTTATTTTTGCTTCCTGGGGGTCAGCAGCGAGACCCTCGGGGGGAATTTCCCCAGCAGACAGCAGAGGTTTTCATTCAGGAGGGTCTTCACTCTGCTTTTCTGCTCGTTTCCCTTCTCCCCGCTCCGCGCCGGGAGCCTGCGAGTCAACACCAACATTTCCCGTCTGAGCTCCGATCTTGCAGCTCCCCAGCAAACATTTGCAGTGTCTGTAACATCCACCTTCAAAAAAAACCCCAAACCCTCCAAATTCCTGGGAAAAGCCTTTTTTTTTTTGGCTTCAAAGCTGTGGTTGTAGGGAGAGCTGGAGCCGGCACAGGTTTCCATTCAGAGCAGCCCTGACGGGGTCCCACATCCCCCTCCCCGCCCCCTTCCTTCAGATCCACCCCCAAAATAATCCCATTAAAGGACAAAACGAGATGGAGACCCCAGTTCACCCCACAGCACTTCGGGTCCCCCCAAAACAGCGGCTGCACCAGGCTGGGACACGTTTCCCTAACGAAGAACCGAGATTAATTACTCAAAGGACAAGCAGCTGTGACCTCGCTCACGTCCTGACCCCTTCTGTCATTGTAAAACCCTTCCCTCATATCCCCGGAGTTAATTACCCTCCTAATTAATCTGTTTATTATTGCTTGGCGGATTAAGATCCGCAGAGCGATCCTGGAGGTGTTTCCCAACCTCCTGTGTTAACAAAAGGTGGCTCAAGCCGATAATTGGCCGGTAATTAGCGCTCCTGGCCCGGGCCGGTGACGACACCGGCGCTGGAAAACACCAACCGGGGCCGTTCGGCCAAGGAGGCTCCAACAGAAAGTCTGGAAAATTCAGGGAAAAAAACCAAAACCCCCCAAAAAGAGTCAGGGATAAAGTTTAAAAGACAAATTCAAGGTTGTTCCGGTGAAAGACGACAGCAGCCGCGTGCTGCTCCCCTCCCCCAGTCCCTACAGCACCATTTCGGGGGGGTTTGCCCTTAATTCTGAGCCCTTTTTTTTGCTCTGTCTCCAGCAACAAATCTGGATTTCCCTGGAGAGGATCCCAAATCCCCCAGGATTTACCTCTCCCAATCCCTCTGGGGGATGGGGAGGACGCAGAGGCCGCGGACATGGAGACACCGACTGTTAAATCCCATCAAATCCCGGCGTTTCCGTGCCCTCCCCGCGGCGGGTTCGGCTTTTCCTGCTCCTCCAACCCCTGGAGGAGGTGACACCAAAGCCAATAAATGGTTATTTATTAACAGGCAGCGTTAGCTGGAGCCTCTTCACCTCCTCAGCCTCGGCTCCACGGAGGAGAACGCTCAACTCTTCACGCTTCGCTTCGCGGCGAGGCCGCGTCCCCGGGGGCAGAACGGGCAGAAACGGGGTTGGTGAAGTTGTGACTCCCCACCCCTGGCTCCTCTCTGCAGGGGGGCAGGTCCTGAGCTTCCTCCCTGCCCTGGTTCCACTGGGACAGGGTTAATTCTCTTCCCAGTAACCAGAGCAGCTGTGTTTGAGGTTCAGGGTAGGGTTTGTTAGGAGTGTTGATCAGGTGCTGATGTCAGGAGCTGCTGCTGGAGCTCAAGGCCACCGTGTTCGGCTGCTTCACAGCTGCACCAGGGCTGGGAGGGAGAAAACTGAAACCCAAAGTTGACATTTTTGGATGTGCCAAGGAGATCTTCCAGATCAAATCATGTCCTGTCAGTGCATCACCCAGGGGGTTCTCCTGGGGATCCCTCGGGCTCTGCCAGGGTTTGGGTCTGGGGACGCTCTCGGCTCCGGGAGCGCTGGCTGGCACAGGATGGGCATGGGGCAGCGGGTGGTGAGCAACTGCCCTGGGCATCACTCATTTGCATGTTCTCCTATCACTGTTGTTATCATTAGCATTTGATTTTAATTAGCAAATAGTTTTTATCTCAACCTGTCAGATTCTTTGTCCTTTTCCTTCCAATTCTCCCCCTGACTCCCTGGCCTGGAGGGGGAAGAGCGAGCGAGCGACTGCGTTTGGCCGCAGCCAGAGGAGTGAAACCAGCACAATCCCCAGCACGGGGGGGAGCAGAGGCTCTTGGGGAAGGGAAGGGAAGGAGGAGAGAGGCAGGAACCTGCTGCTGCTGCTGGAACCACCTCCCGTTGTCATTTCAGCCCACACCGAGCCGGGTGAGAGGCCAGCGCCGCAGCCTGGTAATTAACAATTAAAGGCAGAAAGAATGAATGCTAATGAGCGAGCTCTGACAGGGAGGGGGGTTGGAAACGGAACCGACACGCTGTGGAGAGGAGCTCAGGTAGCTCTGTGGGATCAGAGTGGTTTAAAGGTGCAACAACCCCGGGGAGGGGAAAACAAAGTAAATTAATAAATATATATTTAAAGAAAAGGAAAAAATATATATTTTTTTTTAAAAAAGCAACGGAAAACATATATTTAAAAAAAAAAGCAATGGAAAAATCTATTTTTTAAAAAAGCAATGGAAAAAAAATATTAAAAAAAAAAAAAGCAGTGGAGAAAATATATTTTAAAAAAGCAATGGAAAAAATGTTTTTTTTTTAAAGCAATGGAATATTAAAAAGAAAATGGGAAAATGTATTAAAAGCCAAAAGCCCTGGTGCTTGCTTTGGTAAAACCGCGGCGCTATGAATCCCCCTCGATCCCCCCTGATCCAGGGAGCTGCTGGCGCTTGGACATCACCAGTTAACCCAGTAACAACCAAATCCCCGGCTGGTGGGGGGAGGGGGGACCCCGGGACCCGGCGCCCACCCAGCGCCCACCCAGCGCCGTTAACGCCGTGCTCAGATCATCACAACCCGGTGCCGCACGGGTCGCGTTCACCGTCCTGCTCCAGAGCCTCGAGTGGGAACGGCGCTGGAGATGGAGGAAGCCCGGCCCGGCGCTACCCGGGACATCCCACCCAGGCCGGCCCATCCCACCTGGCCCATCCCAGTGCTGCCCGGCACATCCCGGCGCTGCCCGGCACATCCCGGCACTGCCCGGCCCATCCTGGTGCTGCCCGGCCCGGCACATCCCGGTGCTGCCCAGCACATCCCACCCAGCCCGGCCCGGTGCTGCCCGGCACATCCCAGCGCTGCCCAGCACATCCCGGTGCTGCCCGGCACATCCCGGCGCTGCCCAGCACATCCCGCCCGGCCCAGCCCGGTGCTGCCCGGCCCGGCACATCCCGGCGCTGCCCAGCACATCCCGCCCGGCCCAGCCCGGTGCTGCCCGGGACATCCCGCCCGGCCCGGCACATCCTGGTGCTGCCCAGCACATCCCGGTGCTGCCCGGCCCATCCTGGTGCTGCCCAGCACATCCCACCCGGCCCGGCCCGGTGCTGCCCGGGACATCCCACCCGGCCCGGCACATCCCGCCCGGCATATCCCACCCAGGCCGGCCCATCCCGGCACTGCCCGGCACATCCCGGTGCTGCCCTGCCCGGCCCGGTGCTGCCCAGCACATCCCACCCGGCCCATCCCGGTGCTGCCTGGCACATCCCGGCGCTGCCCGGCCCATCCCGGCGCTGCCCAGCACATCCCGGCGCTGCCCAGCACATCCCGCCCAGCCCATCCCGGCTCGGCCCGGCCCGGTGCCCTGGGACTGAAGGAAATTGGCCAAGCGGGGGCGCGGCCACCGGAGCAGCTCCAAGGGCCGGGGGATGAGCGAGGGGTGACCAAAGCCCCCCGTGAAAACACCCCCGTGAGGGGCAGGACCGAGGTGGGGGCACGGGGGAGCCATTCCTCCAGCCACGGGCACGTCCCGGTTTCCACGGAGGACGCGATTCCTCCCTAACGGCAGCGGGGAAATTTCCTCCCGGGGGCGGAACTCTGAGCGTGAATGACGGGAAGGAACCGAAGGTTCCCGACACCCCAAGGGCACGAAGCCTCCAGGGAGATTCCAGCGGCGGCGCCCGGAGCCCCGGGACACGCGGAGGAGGAGGAACCGGCTCCTCCCGGGCTCCCCGGAGCCAGCAGCAGCCACAGCCGTTTGCTGCACCCGGGGGGATCTGGGCGGGGAGGAGTTCCACAGTGTCCCCTCGGGCTCAAGCTCCACGGTGTCCCCTCGGGTCAAAGCTCCACGGTGTCCCCCCAGGCTGCAGCTCCACGGTGTCCCCTCGGGTCAAAGCTCCACGGTGTCCCCTCGGGTCAAAGCTCCACGGTGTCCCCCCAGGCTGCAGCTCCACGGTGTCCCCTCGGGTCAAAGCTCCACGGTGTCCCCTCGGGTCAAAGCTCCACGGTGTCCCCCCAGGCTGCAGCTCCACGGTGTCC
Source organism: Caprimulgus europaeus (assembly GCA_907165065.1). Next base: position 28,989 of record CAJRAV010000004.1, read on the forward strand.
CCTTGGGTCAAAACTCCACGGTGTCCCCTCGGGCTCAAGCTCCACAGTGTCCCCTCAGGCTCAAGCTCCACGGTGTCCCCTCGGGCTCAAGCTCCACAGTGTCCCCTCGGGCTCAAGCTCCACAGTGTCCCCTTGGGTCAAAGCTCCACAGTGTCCCCTCGGGCTCAAGCTCCACGGTGTCCCCTCGGGTCAAAGCTCCACGGTGTCCCCTCGGGTCAAAGCTCCACCGTGTCCCCCCAGGCTGCAGCTCCACGGTGTCCCCTCGGGTCAAAGCTCCACGGTGTCCCCCCAGGCTGCAGCTCCACGGTGTCCCCTTGGGTCAAAACTCCACGGTGTCCCCTCAGGCTCAAGCTCCACGGTGTCCCCTCGGGTCAAAGCTCCACGGTGTCCCCTCGGGCTCAAGCTCCACGGTGTCCCCTCGGGTCAAAGCTCCACGGTGTCCCCTCGGGTCAAAGCTCCACGGTGTCCCCTTGGCCGTGTGGTGCCCACTCACCCGTTACCGGGACCCCCCGGTTTCACCGTGAACCGCCCGGGTGACGGTTTTGGGGGCTCCCAAAATCTGCCCTCAGGCTCCCGACCCTGGGTGGCTCTGGCTGGGCACGGGGGTCTCGGCCCCGGGGGGTCTCAGCCCCGGGGGTCTCGGTCCTGGGGGGTCTCAGCCCCGGGGGTCTCGGTCCTGGGGGTCTCGGCCCCGGGGGTCTCAGCACGGGGGGTCTCGGTCCCGGGGGGTCTCAGCTCCGGCCCCAACCCCCCGAGGAGCCAAACCCGGTGTCTCCCTCCCGCCGCCCCCCTCCCCCCCCGCCCCCCGCCGTTACCGTGTCTCCAGGGATCTTTGGGCTCCACCGCCCCGGACACGATGTCCTCATCGGAGGGGAACGTCACCCGCTTAGCACCGGGCCGCAGCCGCCCGTCCTCAGCTCCGCGGGCCGAGGCCTCCAGGACCGGTGAGGCCTCGTTACCGGGCTCGGTGTCGGCGCGGCCCTGCCCCGGGGCCTCCATGGCGGAGCTCTCCCTCCTCACCGCCGCCCCGGGGGCATCGCCCGGCGCTGAGGGGTCGTGAGGCGACGGGGCTGCATGGAGGGGGGGGGGCGGGGGGGGCGCAGCCGCCTCGTACCGGAGCGGAATCGCGGCCGCCACCCGCCAGCGCCGCCGCCCGCGCCGCCGCCGCACTTTCGCCACGGCCGCGGGGAGGGGAGGAAGGACACGGTGCGGGGGGGGGGGGGGGGGGGGGGGGGGGGGGGGGGGGGGGGCTGTAAAAGGACGAAGAGAAGCGGGAAGGGGAACGGGGGAGAGAAGCGCGGTGAGGAGGAGGCGGCGCCGGTACGCTCGGTCCCGCGGCGGCGGCGGGAGCGACCGTGGCGAATCTGCGGAAGCGGATAGTGCCCGGGGTGGGGGGGACGGAACACAGCGCTCGATTCGCCGCCGCACTTTCGCCACGGTGGGGAGAGACCGGGGGGGAGGAGTCGGCGGCAGCCCCCAGCGGGAGCGCGTGTAGGGGGGGGGGGGAAAACTCTCGTGGAAGCTTCGTGAGCCCCAGAACCGAGCGCGAACCCCGGTTTGTAGCCTCACGCCCGCCCCCCCCCACCCCGTTAACACGAATCTGCGGCGGCGGAAGCGCCGCGCTGACGGGCGCATCGCGCGTGCGCGCATTCCCCCCCCTCCGCCCGGGCGGGAGCACGAACCCCACGCGAGAGCGCGGCCCCGTGGGAACCTCCGCGCGTGACCCGCCGCGAGCTCTGCGGTGCCCCGTGTACGCGCAGGGGGGGGGGGGGCTCCGTGGGGGGGAGGGGGGTCTGTCGGGGTCATGGGGGGCTGGGGGAGGCTCTGTAGTGGGTGGGGGCTGTGTGGGGGTCAGAGGTGCCCGAGGGGGGAGGGACACTGTGGGTGGAGGGGTCTTTTGGGGGCCCTGGAGGGCACAGAGGGGGGCAGGAAGACTTGGGGTGGTGGGGGGGCACCTGTGGGTTCATGGGTGCAGTTTGGGGTCTGGGGGGGGAGACCCATAGGGGGGTTGGGGGGACACATGGGGGGGCAGTTTGGGGTTGGGGGGGGGACACACCCATGGGGGGCAGTCTGGGGTTGGGGGGGGGGACACCCAATGGGGGGCAGTTTGGGGTCTGGGGGAGCCACGTGTGGGGTCTGAGGGGACACACATGGCCAGTTTGGGGTCTCGAGGGGGGGACACTTGGGGGGCACATGGGGGCAGTTTGAGGTCTGGGGGGACACATGGGGGCAGTTTGGGGTCTGGGGGTGGGGGGACACATGGGGGACAGTTTGGGGTCTGGGGGTGGGGGGACACATGGGGGGCAGTTTGGAGTCTGGGGGAGCCACGTGTGGGGTCTGGAGGGACACACATGGGCAGTTTGGGGTCTCGAGGGGGGGACACTTGGGGGGCACATGGGGGCAGTTTGGGGTCTGAGGGGACACATGGGGGCAGTTTGGGGTCTCGAGGGGGGGCACTTGGGGGGCACATAGGGCAGTTTGGGGTCTCGAGGGGGGGCACTTGGGGGGCACATAGGGCAGTTTGGGGTCTGGGGGTGGGGTGACACAGGGGGCAGTTTGGGGTCTGGGGGTGGGGGGACACATGGGGGGCAGTTTGGGGTCTCGGGTTGGGGTGACACCCATGGGGGGCAGGTTGGGGTCTCGGGTTGGGGTGACACCCATGGGGGGCAGTTTGGGGTCTAGGGGTGGGGGGACACATGGGGGCAATTTGGGGTCTGGGGGTGGGGGGACACATGGGGGGCAGTTGGGGTCTGGGGGGGCACATGTGGGGTTGTGGGGGCTTTATGGGGCAGGGGTCTCGCTGTTGGGGGACACAGGACAAGGTGGGGGGATGTCTATGGGAAGAGGGGGGGTGTCTGTGGGGAGAAGGGGGGTATGGGATCACGGGGGGGGGCTATGGGGTGACCCCCCCTCTCTCTCCCCCCCCAGGAGCTGCCATGTCGGTGCCAGTCCCGGTGGGGGTCCTACGGCTGCCGCGGGGCCCCGAGCACCCCGCGAGCCGGGGGTTCAGCCCCAGCTCCCCCCGGTTCCAGGCGCTGCTGGGGGCGGAGGCGCTGGCGCAGGGGGTCCGGGCCCGGCTGCGGCAGCGCTGGCTGCGGGGGCTGGGGGCCGCCCGGGGCCGCCCCGCCCGGTTCTGGCTGCGGGCGGGGGTCCGGGTGGACGCCGTGTTCGGGGCGGCCGAGGTGGGGGGCGCGGCCGTGCAGGTGGACGCGCTGCAGACCCCACTGGGGGTCCAGGGGGCCGCGCTGCTGCGCTGCTCCGACCTCCTGGCCTTCTCCTTCCTGCTCCCCTGACCCCCCCGGGCTGAACCAGCTCAGACCCCCCGGGCTGAAACACCCCAGAGCCCCCGGGCTGAAACACCCCAGAGCCCCTGGGGCTGAAACACCCCAGAGCCCCTGGGGCTGAAACACCCCTGACTCCCCCCCGGGCTGAAACACCCCAGAGCCCCCCAGATCTCCCTGGGCCGGCCCCCCCGGTCCTGAGCAGCGTCCCGGTTCTCTGCCCCGAGGGAGAAATAGTCGGGTTTCCATGGAAACAAACATGGAAATAAACGGGGAAATAAACACGGAAACAACATGGAGACAAACATGGAAACAAACATGGAAACATGGAGACAAACATGGAAACAAACATGGAAACAAACATGGAAACATGGAGACAAACATGGAAACAAACATGGAAACAAACATGGAAACAAACATGGAAACATGGAGACAAACACGGAAACAACATGGAGACAAACATGGAAACAAACATGGAAACAAACATGGAAACAAACATGGAAACATGGAGACAAACATGGAAACACACACAGAAACACACATGGAAACATGGAGACAACATGGAAACATGAAAGCAGGGAAAAAGGGAAACAATCACATGGAAACAACATGGAGACATTCAGGTTTTCATGAAAAAACATGGGCACAACAGGGACGCAGACAGGGGACACACAAACAGGGGGACACACACAGGGACACAAACGGGACACAGGGGGGGACACACAGGGGACACAGGGACACACAGGGGGGGACACACAGGGGGGGACACACAGGGGCCACAGGGACACACAGGGGGGGACACACACAGGGGGGGACACACACAGGGGGGGACACTCAGTGCCAGGTTCAGCCTTTCCAGCTTTATTTGCCGGCAGCGGCGCCGGCCCCGTCAGTGCCGGTAGTGGGGGCTGCGGGGGCTGCGGGGGCTCCGAGGGCTCCGGGGGCTGCGGGACCGGGACCGGGAGCGCCTGTGGAGAATGGGGTGAGGGGGGGGTGGGGCCCTGGGGACCCCCTTCCCCCTGAGCCGTGGGGCGCGGTGGGGGCCGGACCCCCCGGCCGTGGGACGTTACCTGCGGGAGGAGCTGTATTCCCGACCTGCGGGGCAGAGGGGACACATCAGCACCCACCCCTGGCCCCCCATTTTTCCCCCAAATACACATTTTTCCCCCCAAAAGTGCTGATGATTTTTGGGGGGGGGGGGGATCTGTGCACTGACCGTAGCGCGGGGACGGGGACGGGGAGCGGCTCTGGCGGCTGTACTGCCGCTCCCACTCCTCCCGCTCCTTCTCCCGCCGCTCCCGCTCCCTGCGACAGAGACGGAGACAAAGGTCACCCCGGATCCCCCCGGACCCCACCGGATCCCCCCGGACCCCCCCCCAGACCCCACCGGATCCCCCCGGACCCCCCCAGACCCCCCCGGATCCCACCGGATCCCCCCTGGATCCCCCCGGACCCCACTGGATTCCCCTGGACCCCACCAGATCCCCCCGGACCCCCCCTGGACCCCACCAGATCCCCCCGGACCCCCCTGGATCCCGCCGGACCCCCCCGGACCCCACCAGATCCCCCCGGACCCCCCTGGATCCCGCCGGACCCCCCCGGACCCCACCAGATCCCCCCGGACCCCCCCGGGGGTTTTTACTTCATGCGGATTTTCCGGGCCATGGCTCGCAGCTCGTCCTCCCGCTCCTGAGAGAGAACTCGTTAACCAGCGCCTCGTTAACCAGAACCCCGTTAACCAGCGCCTTGTTAACCAGCACCTCGTTAACCAGCACCTCGTTAACCAGCACCCCGTTAACCAGAACCCCGTTAACCAGCGCCTCGTTAACCAGCACCTCGTTAACCAGCACCCCGTTAACCAGCGCCTCGTTAACCAGCACCCCGTTAACCAGAACCCCGTTAACCAGAACCCCGTTAACTAGAACCCCGTTAACCAGCGCCTCGTTAACCAGCGCCTCGTTAACCAGAACCCCGTTAACCAGCACCTCGTTAACCAGAACCCCGTTAACCAGCGCCTCGTTAACCAGCGCCTCGTTAACCAGAACCCCGTTAACCAGCACCTCGTTAACCAGCACCCCGTTAACCAGCACCCCGTTAACCAGAACCCCTTGTTAACCAGCGCCTTGTTAACCAGCACCTCGTTAACCAGAACCCCGTTAACCAGCGCCTCGTTAACCAGCGCCTCGTTAACCAGCGCCTCGTTAACCAGCGCCTCGTTAACCAGAGCCTCGTTAACCAGCCCCAGCTCGTTAACCAGAGCCCCGTTAACCAGCGCCTCGTTAACCAGAGCCTCGTTAACCAGAGCCCCGTTAACCAGCCCCAGCTCGTTAACCAGAGCCCTGTTAACCAGTGCCTCGTTAACCAGAACCCCGTTAACCAGCGCCTCGTTAACCAGCACCTCGTTAACCAGAACCCCGTTAACCAGAACCCCGTTAACCAGAACCCCGTTAACCAGCGCCCCGTTAACCAGCGCCCCGTTAACCAGCGCCCCGTTAACCAGAGCCCCGTTAACCAGAGCCCCGTTAACCAGCGCCTCGTTAACCAGAGCCCCGTTAACCAGAGCCTCGTTAACCAGCGCCATCTCATTAACCAGCGCCTCGTTAACCAGAGCCTCGTTAACCAGAGCCTCGTTAACCAGCGCCTCGTTAACCAGAACCCCGTTAACCAGCCCCAGCTCGTTAACCAGAGCCCTGTTAACCAGTACCTTGTTAACCAGAACCCCGTTAACCAGCGCCTCGTTAACCAGAGCCTCGTTAACCAGAGCCTCGTTAACCAGCGCCTCGTTAACCAGCGCCATCTCATTAACCAGCGCCTCGTTAACCAGCACCCCGTTAACCAGCGCCTCGTTAACCAGCACCCCGTTAACCAGAACCCCGTTAACCAGCGCCTTGTTAACCAGCACCCCGTTAACCAGAACCCCGTTAACCAGAACCCCGTTAACCAGCGCCTCGTTAACCAGCGCCATCTCATTAACCAGCGCCTCGTTAGCGGGCCCAGCCCCCCCGTGCCCCCACCTGTCTCTCGTGCTCCTGCTGCAGCATTTTCTCCTGCGCCGCCTTTTTGTCGGCTTTAACTGGGAGAGAAAACACGGAACTGGTAAAAATGGGGAAAGAGTCAATAAATGAGAGTTGGGGGGCCGGGGGGGGGGGGTCCGGGGGGGGGGTCAGAGGGCTCAGAGGAGCTCGGGGGGCTCAGAGGGGGTCGGGGGGCTCGGAGGGAGTCAGGGGAGGTCGGGGGGCTCGGGGGGGCTCAGGGAGGGGTCAGGGGGCTCAGAGGGGGTCAGGGGGCTTGGGGGGCTCAGGGGAGGTCGGGGGGCTCAGAGGGGGTCAGGGGGCTCAGGGAGGGGTCGGGAGCCTTGGAGGGGGTCGGGGGACTCAGAAGGGGGGGGTCAGGGGGCTCGGAAGGGGTTGGGGGGTCCCCTCACACTGTCGGTTCAACGCCTTCTGCATCCGCAGCTTCAGCTTCTCCTGCGGCGTCAGCTTGGGCTGCAAAGGAAGCGGCGCCGCGTGTGACGGGAGGGGACACAGGGGGACACGGTGTAACCACAGCTGGGACCCCCCCCACCACACCAGGTTCCCTCCACCCACCAGGTTCCTCCCCCCCCCACTCCATGGCAGACACCAGCTTTGAGTGCTGGATCCCACCTCGCTGTGGTGACAGTGACACCTGTGTCCCCCCCACCCTGTCACAGGGGGCTTTGTGCCCCCACCCTGTCCCCAAGCAGCAGGGACCTCCCGTGTCACCCGTGGGGACAAGCGCTGGTGGTTGAGGGTGGCGGTGGCAGCGGGAGCTGCTCCCCCACAAGAGCATCTACGACCCCAGGAGGTGGCACCTGCACCCAGGGGGACAGGCGGGCACAGCCCCCCAAGGCACCTGGGTACCCCAGGGACAGGGTGGCCTGGGGGACAGAGGGTGGCTGGGGACAACCCGAGGTGCCCACAGAGCCTGTGTGCCACCAGCAGCCCCACTCTGAACAGGGCGAGGGGCTCCCTGAGCCCCCTGCCACCACCTCCACCCCCCCCCCCCCCCCGAGCAGTGAGGACACACGGGGACAGCCACGGGGCATGGGGACAGCCACCAGGCACGGGGACAGCCACCGGGCACGGGGACGGCCACGGGGCCTGGGGACAGCCACTGGGCCACGGGGACGGCCACCGGGCACGGGGACGGCCACCGGGCAACGGGGACAGTCATGGGGCACGGGGACGGCCATGGGGCACGGGGACAGTCATGGGACCACCCACTGGGCATGGGGACAGCCACCGGGCACGGGGACAGCCATGGGGCACAGGGACAGCCACTGGTGACCCCCAGTTTTAGCACAGACCCCCACTGCCCCCCCATCCCCCCCACCCCCTACCCCCGGAGCCGGGACTGCCCCGAGTGCCCCGTGGGACCCCAACTCCCACCCGGCAGCTCCCCCAGCTCCAAGGAGGGAGCGGGACCAGCGCCCGGCCGAGGAGGGGACACGCCGGGGTCACGGGGGACAGTTGGCACCGGTGCCGCCACCTCGGTGGCCACCACCACCGCCACCACCAGGTCCCTGAGCTCTGCAGTGAAGCCACTAGAGAGGGGAGGTCAAATTCTTACTGACTTTGGCAGCTCCTGTCTCTTTACCGGCAGCACTGTCAGCCCTGAAAAGGGACAGAAACCCACGGGGATCAGCGTGGGGGGCAGGGGGTGCCGCCTGCTCCCCCCCCCACCCCTGGGTGCCCCCCACCCTCACTTTTTCAGTTTCTCCCCCACGGCGGGTGACGCTGCGGGTCTGGGCGGCTTCTCCCGCGCCGGGGACACCGATCTGCTGCGGCTCCGGGAGTCGCTGAGGCTCCGGCTGCTCTGGCTGCTGCTCCAGCGCCGGCTGCACCGCCCGCCGCGCCGGTAACGCTCCCCGGACCGGGAACGGCTCCTGCCGACGGGAGTCAGGGTGTTGGGACCGGGGAGGGGTGCTGGGGGGCACCCCAAAGGCTGAGCGAGCCCCACCTGCACCCCAGCAGCAAGTGGAGATGGTGCCCAGGGGGGAGCTCGTGGCGTCCTGGGGTGAAGCCACGCAGGAGCAGGGCGAGCGGTGGGACCTGTCCCCCTGTGTCCCACGCTGGTGAGACCTTTCTTTGGGTACAGAGACCAGTGTGGGACTCCCAGTAACAAACTGGGACCAGACTGGTGGGGCTGGAGCAGTGAGCAGAAAGGAGAGGCTGACACACATGGGCTTGTGCGGAGGGGACAGCACCGCTGCCTGAGCCTGGAGCCACCAGCAAAACACACCACGGAGGAGCCCAGTAAAGAACTGGGGCAGAATGGGTGGAAACTGGGGCAGAATGGGTGGAAACTGGGGCAGAACGGGTGGAAACTGGGGCAAAATGGGTGGAAACCGGGGCAGAACGGGTAGAAACCGGGGCAGAACGGGTAGAAACCGGGGCAAAATGGGTGGAAACTGGGGCAAAATGGGTGGAAACCGGGGCAGAACGGGTGGAAACCGGGGCAAAATGGGCGGGAACTGGGGCAGAACGGGTGGAAACTGGGGCAAAATGGGCGGGAACTGGGGCAGAACGGGCGGGAACTGGGGCAGAACGGGTGGAAAATGGAGCAGAACGGGTGGAAACTGGGGCAAAGAGCAGAGCTCACCTGGAGCGGCGGCGGGAGCCGTAGCGATACCCCCGGTCGGGGGAGTAGGACCGGGAGCGGCGCCGGCCATCCCGTGAGCCCCCTCCCGAGTAGCGGCGGCTGCGGGAGCGGGAGCGCGAGTAGCGGCGGCTGCGGGAGCGGCAGTAGCGGCTGGAGCGGTGGTACCCGCCCCCTCGGTGCGAGCGGGAGCTGGAACGGGAGCTGGAGGATGAGGAAGAGGACGGGGAGGTGGAGGAAGAGGAGGAGCGTCTCCTGGAAGGGACACACGGGAGGAGCCGTCAGCACGTGGGGCGAGCGGGGAGGAGCCGGGACCCGCGCCGACCCCACACCGGGCAGCACCGGACTGGGAGCAGGGGGGGGCACCTCTCCCCTGCCCCACACCGGCACCGTGCCCCCCGCAATGACCCCGGAGCTGCTCAACCCTCTGCCGAGGGGCTCCCGTGGGGGGCACTGAGCTCACCCCGGACCCGCAGCCGTGTCGGGCAAGGAGCCGCCCCGATCCCCCCCCGGGGCTGGCAGACCCGCACTGACCCCAGCACCGGGCAGCACCGGACTGGGAGGAAGGAGGGGCACCTCTCCCCTGCCCCACACCGGCACCGTGCCCCCCGCAATGACCCCGGAGCTGCTCAACCCTCTGCCGAGGGGCTCCCGTGGGGGGCACTGAGCCCCCCCGGGCAAGGAGCCGCCCCGATCCCCCCCCGGGCTGCAGACCCCCGCTGCCTCCAGCCCCCCAGCGCCACGAGGACCCTTCTCCGGGGGTCTCTGCGGACAAGGGGGTGGGAAAAGGAGCCGGACGCGGGAGTTACCGACCGGGCCGAGGCGCTATGACCTGCGGCGGCGGCGCTGCCCGGTGGCCCCGAGCCGGGACGCGGTTTGCCGAGCGCGGTGGCTTTCCCGGGAACGCCCCCGGTTTGGGCGGACGCTGCTGCCGCCGCCGCCGCCTCCTCGTCGCTGCCGCCAAAGCTGGTGATGAAGGTGATCTTCTCCTCGTGGCCGGGAGACGGGGTGCGGGACCGGGAGCGGGACTCGGAGGTGGACTCGGAGGGGGAGCTGCGGGGGGGGGGGCAGCTTTAGCTGCTGAAAGTTCTCCTTCCCAAAAACCCCTGGGTGCCGGGGGGGGACATTCCTGCGGGGGGGGGGGACATCCCGGCCGGGAGGGGGACATCCCTGCAAGAGGGGGGACATCCCTGCAACGGGGGGACATCCCTGCAACGGGGGGGACAAACCCTGCTGAGGGGGGACATCCCTGCAACGGGGGGGACAAACCCTGCTGAGGGGGGACATCCCTGCAACGGGGGGGACACATCCCGGCCTGGGGGGGGACAGCCCCGACAGAGGGGGGCCATTCTGCAAGGAGGGGGACATTCCTGACGGGGGGGACATCCCTGCAATGGGAGGGGGGACATCTTCCAAGGAGGGGGACACACATCCTACAAGGGGGAGGGGGGAAACACATCCTACAAGGGGGGGTCCATCCCTGCCCGGGGGGGAGGGTGGTCCATCCCTGCGGGGGGAGGGGTCCATCCCTGCCGGGGGGGCAGCCACTCACCGTTTGTAGGGGTCGTAGGTGGGACTGTCCCTCCGTGCGTAGCTGCCAGAGTAAAGAGCATCAGGAGAGGGGAAAGGGGAAAAAAAGGGGAAAAGGGGAGGGAGACAGCGAGGGGCCGGAGCCCCCAGGAGCTGGGGGGTGACACCCAGGATGGAGCAGGGCCATGGCCAAGCTCGGGGAGCCCCGCCTGGGTTCGGGGGGGCAGAGCTCACCTGGAGGGGGGGGGAGAGCTCACCTGGGGGGGGCAGAACTCACCTGGGGGGGGCAGAACTCACCTGGGGGGGGGGGCAGAGCTCACCTGGGGGGGGGGGGCAGAGCTCACCTGGGGGGGCTGATCTCACCTGGGGGGGGGAGGGCTCACCTGAGGGGGCAGGGCTCACCTGGGGGGGCTGATCTCACCTGGGGGGGGAGGGCTCACCTGGGGGGGGAGGGCTCACCTGGGGGGGCTGATCTCACCTGGGGGGGGCAGGGCTCACCTGGGGGGGCAGGGCTCACCTGGGGGGGCTGATCTCACCTGGGGGGGCAGGGCTCACCTGGGGGGGGCAGGGCTCACCTGGGGGGGGCAGGGCTCACCTGGGGGGGCTGATCTTCCTCCCTTTCAACCGCTTCTCCCGGAATTCCCTCCTCTGGCGCCGGGAGCGGCGGCCCTGGGAGCAGCCTGAGCTCAGAGACGGCACCAACCCGGGGGGGACACTGCCCCCCGTGTTTACAGACCCCTCCTGGGGGGCTGAGGTGCCTCTGGGAGCACTGGGGAGGAGGGGGACACACAAGGGCCCCCCTTACCGAGTACATGGCCTTCTCCTCCTCCAGGGCCTTGGCGTTTTTGATGGCTTCTGCCTCTTCTTTGTCCTTCCGCAGCATCCTTTGTCACCCCAAAAAACAGAGAGAGACCCCCCCAAAAACACCTCACCAGGCAGCACCCCAATGGGAGCCTGGGCTTGGGTGGGCGGGAGGTGTTTTTGGGGGTCCCCATCCTAGAGAGGGGGATGTCCACAAAGGATTAAGCCCCCAAGGAGAAGGGGAGGCTCTGGGGAGGTTTTTGGGGGTCCTCATCCTAGACAGGGGGATGTCCACAAAGGATTGAGCCCCCAACAAGAAGGGGAGGCTCTGGAGAGGTTCTGGGGGTGTTTTGGGGGTCCCCATCCTAGAGAGGGGGCTGTCTGCAGAGGATTGAGCCCCCAAGGAGAATGGGGGGCTCTGTGGAGGCTCTGGGGAGGTTTTTGGGGGTCCCCATCCTAGAGAGGGGGATGTTCACAAAGGATTGAGCCCCCAAGGAGAAGGGGGGGCTCTGGGGAGGCTCCCCCAAGGAGAAGGGGGGGCTCTGGGAGGGCTCTGGGGGGGCTCCCAGGACCGCCCCCAGCCCTACCTGACAAAGTCCCCCTCTGCCATGCCATAGGTGGTCGCCTGCTTGTTCAGGTCGGCCACTTGCTCCTGGTTCAGCTCGTCCACGTCCACCTCCACATCTGGGGGGAGAGGGGGGGGACTCAGTGCACCCCGAGTTCCACCGCCCCCCCCAGCAGCTCTGCCAGGGCGGGGACAGCTCAGTGCACCCCGAGTTCCCCCCCAGCCAGGGCGGGGGCAGCTCAGCGCACCCCAAGTGCCCCCCCAGCCAGAGCGGGGGCAGCTCAGCGCACCCCGAACCCCCCCCAGCCAGGGCGGGGGCAGCTCAGCGCACCCCGAGCCCCCCCCCAGCCAGGGCGGGGGCAGCTCAGCGCACCCCGAGCCCCCCCCCAGCCAGGGCGGGGGCAGCTCAGCGCACCCCGAGCCCCTCCCCAGCCAGGGCGGGGGCAGCTCAGCGCACCCCGAGCCCCCCCCCAGCCAGGGCGGGGGCAGCTCAGCGCACCCCGAGTTCCCCCCCAGCCAGGGCGGGGGCAGCTCAGCGCACCCCGAGCCCCCCCCAGGTCGGGGGCCCCCCGTTACCGATGTCGGGGATCACTTCGTCCTCGTCCGTGTTGCTCTCCTCCTCGGAGTCCTCCTCCTCCCCCCGCCGCTCCAGGGCGCCCTCGAGCTCGGCCACGGTGCTGTCCTCGTACGTGTACCCGATGGAGGCCTTCTTCTCGGCCAGCCTGGGCAGGGGGACGCTGAGCCCCCTGCCCACCCCTCCCAGCCCCTGCCCACCCCACCTCGCCCCTGCCCACCCCACACAACCCCCTGCCCACCCCTCCCAGCCCCTGCCCACCCCACCTCGCCCCTGCCCACCCCTCCCAGCCCCTGCCCACCCCACACAACCCCCTGCCCACCCCTCCCAGCCCCTGCCCACCCCACACAACCCCCTGCCCACCCCTCCCAGCCCCTGCCCACCCCTTCCTGCCCACCCCACACAACCCCCTGCCCACCCCACACAGCCCCAGCCCACCCCACACAGCCCCCTGCCCACCCTGCCCCTGCCCACCCCACCCCGCCCCTGCCCCCCCCACACAGCCCCCTGCCCACCCCACACAGCCCCCTGCCCACCCCTCCCCTGCCCACCCCACACAGCCCCCTGCCCACCCCACACAGCCCCCTGCCCACCCCTCCCCTGCCCACCCCACACAGCCCCCTGCCCACCCTGCCCCTGCCCACCCCACCCCGCCCCTGCCCACCCCACCCTGCCCACCCCACCCCTCCCCTGCCCACCCCACCCTGCCCCTGCCCACCCCACCCCTCCCCTGCCCACCCCACCCTGCCCACCCCACCCCTCCCCTGCCCACCCCACCCTGCCCCTGCCCACCCCACCCCGCCCCTGCCCACCCCACACAGCCCCCTGCCCACCCCTCCCCTGCCCACCCCTCCCCATCTCTCCCCTGCCCTCCCCACACAGCCCCCTCCCCCACCCCTCCCCTGCCCCCCCCACACAGCCCCCTGCCCACCCCTCCCCTGCCCCTGCCCACCCCTCCCCTGCCCCTCCACTGCCCACCCCTCCCCAATCAATTGAGCCCCCTCAATCCCACCCCAGTAAAGGGGTAACTGGGACCAGGGGGTGTTTCTGAGCCACGCTCCCAGCACAGTGCCCCCCCCCCCCCCCCAGGGACAGGGAGGTGACAGCCTGTGTCCCCTGTCCCCCCCCTCACACTCACTTCTTCTTCTCGTCCTCGTTGGGTTTCTGCAGCCCCCCGTAGAGCTCGTCCATGTAGATCTGGTACAGACACTGCTCCTCCGAGACTGCAGCCACAGGGCGGGTCACCAACTGGCCTGAGAGACCCCTGTCCCCCCCTCTGTCCCCCCCTCTGTCCCCTCACCTCTGTCCCCCCCTCTGGGAACACAGCTGGGGGCAGTTTGGGTTCTGGGGGGGGGGGCAATCGGTGCCTCGCTGGGGGTCCCGGGGGTGTTTGTGTGGGTCAGGGGGTGCCCTGCTCCTCCCACGGGGACAACCCAGCTGTCCCCAAGCCCTGACCCCCCTCTGTCCCCCCCTGTGACCCCCCCGTCCCCTCACCTCTGTCTCCCCACTTCTGTCCCCCCCATCCCCTCACCTCTGTCCCCCCATTTCTGTCCCCCCTATGTCCCCCCCATCCCCTCACCTCTGTCTCCCCACTTCTGTCCCCCCCATCCCCTCACCTCTGTCCCCCCATTTCTGTCCCCCCTATGTCCCCCCCATCCCCTCACCTCTGTCCCCCCATTTCTGTCCCCCCTATGTCCCCCCCATCCCCTCACCTCTGTCTCCCCATTTCTGTCCCCCCTATGTCCCCCCCATCCCCTCACCTCTGTCTCCCCATTTCTGTCCCCCCCTATGTCCCCCCCTGTCCCCTCACCTCTGTCCCCCCATTTCTGTCCCCCCCTGTCCCCTCACCTCTGTCCCTCCTGTCCCTACAGAATGCCCTGGCAGGGCGACACCAACACCATCGACCGTTGGTGTTACGAGGGGACTCAGCTCTCCCAGTGCTCCCCCACCCAAAAGCGGGGACAACGCCGTCCCCTCCCCACTCAGATGAGCCAGGGTCTCCCCCCGATGGTGGTGGGGGTGGGGGCTGTCCTGACCCCCCCGGGACACTCACTGCCGGCGAAGTCGTTCTGCACCAGCCCCCGGTACCGCTCGTAGTTGCATTTCCTCTCGTCCGCCTCGGTCTCGGGGGAGCTGCAAGGGGCAGACAGGACCCGTGGGGCTCCCAGACCCTGGGGAGAGGGGGTCCCCGGGGTCCTGGGGGATGCTGAACCCCAGAAAAACCCCAGAGCCCGTTTGGGCTGGGATTGGGAAGCTCAGACCCGGGGAGGCGGGGGGAGAGGGGCTGGCGGGGGCTGGGGGGCACGGGGGGCTCCCTCCAAACCCGGCTCAGGGACTGGGGCAGGAGCTGGGGCAGGGGCAGGAGCTGGGGCAGGAGCTGGGGCAGGAGCTGGGGCTGGGGCAGGAGCTGGGGCTGGGGCAGGAGCTGGGGCAGGGGCTGGGGCTGGGGCAGGCGCTGGGGCTGGGGCAGGAGCTGGGGCAGGGGCTGGGGCAGGCGCTGGGGCAGGAGCTGGGGCTGGAGCTGGGGCTGGAGCTGGGGCTGGGGCAGGAACTGGGGCTGGGGCAGGAGCTGGGGCTGGGGCAGGAACTGGGGCAGGAGCTGGGGCAGGAGCAGGAGCTGGGGCAGGAGCTGGGGCTGGGGCAGGAGCTGGGGCTGGAGCTGGGGCTGGAGCTGGGGCAGGGGCTGGGGCTGGCGCTGGGGCAGGCGCTGGGGCTGGGGCTGGGGCAGGAGCTGGGGCTGGCGCTGGGGCAGGAGCTGGGGCTGGGGCAGGAGCTGGGGCAGGAGCTGGGGCTGGGGCAGGAGCTGGGGCTGGAGCTGGGGCAGGAGCTGGGGCAGGAGCTGGGGCTGGGGCAGGCGCTGGGGCAGGAGCTGGGGATGGAGCTGGGGCTGGAGCTGGGGCAGGAGCTGCTCCCCATGGCCTCAGCCCCAAAATCCCAGCTAATGGCTCCAAAATCTCAGATAACCACCCCAAAATCTCAGATAACCACCCCAAAATCTCAGATAACCACCCCAAAATCCCAACAGGCTCCCGAATCTCAGCTGACTGC
Organism: Caprimulgus europaeus; assembly: GCA_907165065.1. Next base: position 44,407 of record CAJRAV010000004.1, read on the forward strand.
CCCAAAATCTGAGACAATAACCCCAAAATCTCAGATAACCGCCCCAAAATCCCAGCTGACCGCCCCAAAATCTCAGATAATGACCCCAAACTCCCAGCTGAGCACCCCAAAACAGACCAGAGAAGGTCTGAGCCAGACGCGGCAGCTCCCGTGGGGGCAGTGAGGTGCCCCTGGGGGAGTGGGGTGCCCCTGGGGGAGCGGGGTGCCCCTGGGGGGGAGCAGGGTGCCCCTGGGGGGGGGAGCGGGGTGCCCCGGGGGGGCAGTGGGGTGCCCCTGGGGGGGGGAGCGGGGTGCCCCGGGGGGGCAGTGGGGGGCCCGCAGGCTCACATGGGGCTCAGCGGGGGGGGGTGTATGGGGGGGTGTGGGGTGCCCCGGGGGGGTGTGGGGTACCCCGGGGGGGCAGTGGGGTGCCCCCAGGCTCACATGGGGTTCAGCAGGGGGGGGTGTACGTGGGGATGTGGGGTGCCCCGGGGGGGCAGTGGGGTCCCCCCAGGCTCACATGGGGTTCAGCAGGGGGGGGGTGTACGTGGGGGTGTGGGGTGCCCCGGGGGGGTGTGGGGTGCCCCGGGGGGGCAGTGGGGTCCCCCCAGGCTCACATGGGGTTCAGCAGGGGGGGGGGTGTACGTGGGGATGTGGGGTGCCCCGGGGGGGTGTGGGGTGCCCCGGGGGGGCAGTGGGGTGCCCCCAGGCTCACATGGGGTTCAGCAGGGGGGGGGGGGGTACGTGGGGATGTGGGGTGCCCCGGGGGGGTGTGGGGTGCCCCGGGGGGGCAGTGGGGTCCCCCCAGGCTCACATGGGGTTCAGCAGGGGGGGGGGTGTACGTGGGGATGTGGGGTGCCCCGGGGGGGTGTGGGGTGCCCCGGGGGGGCAGTGGGGTCCCCCCAGGCTCACATGGGGTTCAGCGGGGGGGGGTGTACGTGGGGATGTGGGGTGCCCCGGGGGGGTGTGGGGTACCCCGGGGGGGCAGTGGGGTGCCCCCAGGCTCACATGGGGTTCAGCGGGGGGGGGTGTACGTGGGGATGTGGGGTACCCCGGGGGGGCAGTGGGGTCCCCCCAGGCTCACATGGGGTTCAGCAGGGGGGGGGGGTACGTGGGGATGTGGGGTGCCCCGGGGGGGTGTGGGGTGCCCCGGGGGGGCAGTGGGGTCCCCCCAGGCTCACATGGGGTTCAGCAGGGGGGGGGTGTACGTGGGGATGTGGGGTGCCCCGGGGGGGTGTGGGGTGCCCCGGGGGGGCAGTGGGGTGCCCCCAGGCTCACATGGGGTTCAGCAGGGGGGGGGTGTACGTGGGGATGTGGGGTGCCCCGGGGGGGGGGTGGGGTGCCCCGGGGGGGCAGTGGGGTCCCCCCAGGCTCACATGGGGTTCAGCAGGGGGGGGGTGTACGTGGGGATGTGGGGTGCCCCGGGGGGGTGTGGGGTGCCCCGGGGGGGCAGTGGGGTCCCCCCAGGCTCACATGGGGTTCAGCAGGGGGGGGGTGTACGTGGGGATGTGGGGTGCCCCGGGGGGGCAGTGGGGTCCCCCCAGGCTCACATGGGGTTCAGCAGGGGGGGGGTGTACGTGGGGATGTGGTCCAGGTGCGCCCGCACGTCGAAGCGGTCGATCATGGTGTTGGTGTCGCCCTGCCAGGGCATCCTGGGGGGACAGGGGGGACACAGAGGGGGGACACAGGGGGGGTGGGAACAGAGGGGGAGGACACGGGGGGGGACACACACACAGGGGGGGGACACGGGGGGGGGTCAGGGCTTGGGGACAGCTGGGTTGTCCCCGTGGGAGGAGACGGGCACCCTCTGACCCACACAAACACCCCCGGGACCCCCAGCGAGGCCCCCCCAGAACCCAAATTGCCCCCCCAGAACCCCTCAGAGCCCCCAGTTGCCCGCCCCAGAACCCCCCAGAATCCCCAATTGCTCCCCCCAGAACCCAGATTGCCCCCCCGAACCCTGACTGCCCCCCCCAGAACCCCGATTTCTCTCCCCAGAACCCCAATTGCCCCCCCAGAACCCTGATTACCCCCCCAGAACTCCCCAGAGCCACTAACTGCTCCCCCCAGAACCACCCAAGTTGCTCCCCCCAGAGTGCCAATTGCCCCCCAGAACCCTAACTGCCCCCCCCAGAGCCCCGATTTCTCCCCCCAGAACCCCGATTACCCCCCCGAACCCCCCAGAGACCCCAATTGCCCCCCCCAGAATGCCAATTGCCTGCCAGAACCCCAATTGCCCCCCCAGAACCCCCCAGAGCCCCGATTTCTCCCCCCAGAACCCCAATTGCCCCCCCAGAACCCCGATTGCCCCCCCAGAACCCCGATTGCCCCCCCCCCCCGAACCCCGATCCCAGCCCGGGGGGGGCGGTGGGAGGTGCCCCCGGCCCCCCAGCCCCCCCCCGGGGTCACTCACATGTTGACGGGGCTCTGGGCCCCCCCAGCCCCCCCGGGGTCACTCACATGTTGACGGGGCTCTGGGCCCCCCCAGCCCCCCCAGCCCCCCCGGGGTCACTCACATGTTGACGGGGCTCTGGGCCCCCCCAGCCCCCCCGGGGTCACTCACATGTTGAGGGGGCTCTGGGCCCCCCCAGCCCCCCCGGGGTCACTCACATGTTGAGGGGGCTCTGGGCCCCCCCCGGGGTCACTCACATGTTGACGGGGCTCTGGGCCCCCCCAGCCCCCCCGGGGTCACTCACATGTTGACGGGGCTCTGGGCCCCCCCACCCCCCCCAGCCCCCCGGGGTCACTCACATGTTGACGGGGCTCTGGGCCCCCCCAGCCCCCCCAGCCCCCCCGGGGTCACTCACATGTTGAGGGGGCTCTGGGCCCCCCCAGCCCCCTCGGGGTCACTCACATGTTGACGGGGCTCTGGGCCCCCCCAGCCCCCCGGGGTCACTCACATGTTGACGGGGCTCTGGGCCCCCCCAGCCCCCCCAGCCCCCCGGGGTCACTCACATGTTGACGGGGCTCTGGGCCCCCCCGCCCCCCCCAGCCCCCCCGGGGTCACTCACATGTTGACGGGGCTCTGGGCCCCCCCAGCCCCCCGGGGTCACTCACATGTTGACGGGGCTCTGGGCCCCCCCCGGGGTCACTCACATGTTGACGGGGCTCTGGGCCCCCCCAGCCCCCCCAGCCCCCCCGGGGTCACTCACATGTTGACGGGGCTCTGGGCCCCCCCAGCCCCCCCGGGTCACTCACATGTTGACGGGGCTCTGGGCCCCCCCAGCCCCCCCGGGGTCACTCACATGTTGACGGGGCTCTGGGCCCCCCCAGCCCCCCCGGGGTCACTCACATGTTGACGGGGCTCTGGGCCCCCCCAGCCCCCCCAGCCCCCCGGGGTCACTCACATGTTGATGGGGCTCTGGGCCCCCCCGGCCCCCCCCCCCGGGGTCACTCACATGTTGAGGGGGCTCTGGGCCCCCCCAGCCCCCCCGGGGTCACTCACATGTTGAGGGGGCTCTGGGCCCCCCCCGGGGTCACTCACATGTTGACGGGGCTCTGGGCCCCCCCAGCCCCCCCAGCCCCCCGGGGTCACTCACATGTTGACGGGGCTCTGGGCCCCCCCAGCCCCCCCAGCCCCCCGGGGTCACTCACATGTTGACGGGGCTCTGGGCCCCCCCAGCCCCCCGGGGTCACTCACATGTTGACGGGGCTCTGGGCCCCCCCAGCCCCCCCAGCCCCCCGGGGTCACTCACATGTTGATGGGGCTCTGGGCCCCCCCGGCCCCCCCCCCGGGGTCACTCACATGTTGACGGGGCTCTGGGCCCCCCCAGCCCCCCCAGCCCCCCGGGGTCACTCACCTGTTGAGGGGGCTCTGGGCCCCCCCAGCCCCCCCAGCCCCCCCGGGGTCACTCACATGTTGACGGGGCTCTGGGCCCCCCCAGCCCCCCGGGGTCACTCACATGTTGACGGGGCTCTCTGCAGCCAAGGCCACGGCCGAGTCCAGGTGAACCTTGCAGGCACGGCCGTGGACCTGCAGGAACTGCGCAGGGTCCTTCTTCTGGGGGGACAGGGGGCAACATGGGGGTCAGGGGGGGGCAGGAACCCCGAGTCTGGGGGGAAAGGGGGGGCAGGAACCCCGAGACTGGGGGGAAAGAGGGGGCAGGAACCCCGAGTCTGGGGGGAAAGGGGGGGCAGGAACCCCGAGACTGGGGGAAAGGGGGGGCCCCAAATTCGGGGGAAAGGGGGAGCAGGAACCCCGAGTCTCGGGGGGAAGGGGGAGTCCCGAGGCTCCAGCGCTGGGGAAAAGGGGGAGCAGGAGCCCCAAGTCTCAGGGCAAAGGGGGGGGCCACACAGGGGGTGGTGTCACCTGTGCAGGTGGAGGTCACCCCCCCCAGGGCCCCCCCTGAGCGTCCCCAGGCTGGGCAGGTGACATCGCACCCCACAGCTCCTTCATCCACCGCCCCCCACCCCAAAATACACCCAGGCACCCCCCCCCAAAGCGGGACAGAGGCCCTGGGGGGGTCCCCGAGGCCGGAGGGGGGTCCCCAGGGGGGGTCACTCACGATTTTCTCGTAGTACTCCCGGCGCCGCTCCGCCCGCTTCTTGTAATCCACCATCATCCCCCGCAGCTTCCGCTCGTGCTTCCGCGCCTCGTGCCACATCCTGCGCCCCCCCGGGGCCCCCCGCCCGCGGGGGACACGGCACAGCACGGGGGGGGCACGGGCACCGAGCACCGGGGGGGGACACGGGGCGGGGAGACGGCGGCACAAGGATCCGGTTCCGGCCTGAGGATGGAGATGGGCGGGGTTGGGGCAGGGGGGACACCGGGCACGCCCCGGGGGGGGACACAATAGCGGGGGGGTTCCCGGGATGGGGGGGACAATAGCGGGGGAGTCCCGGGATGGGGGGGGACACGGGGAGGGTCCTGGGATGGGGGGACACAGGGAGGGTCCCGGGATGGGGGGGGGGACACGGGGAGGGTCTCAGGATGGGGAGGGGGGACACTGAGCACGTCCAGGGAGGGAGGGGACAATAGCCGGGGGTCCCGGGATGGGGGGGGCGGGACGATACCGGGCAGCCCCGGGATGGGGGGGCCGATACCGGGAGGGTCCCGGGACGGGAGACCCACACACCGGGCAGCCCCGGGGCGCGGGAGCGGCGGGCGCAGGCCGCAGCCGAGGCCTAGCGCGGGGGTCCCGACTGCGCCCCGCCCGGAGCGGCAGCCGCTGCCCCGGGGGCTCGGGGAGGGGGGGGGGGGGGGGAGAGGAACGGGCCGTACCGGGGAGCCCCGCGGGGGTTCGGGGGGAGCGGCCCCGCCGCCGTTACTCACCGAGCGCCCGGCCCCGGGCACCGCGCGACCCGGAAGCGGAAGTGAGAGCGCGGGGGAGGGGCCAGAGCGCGGCGGGGTAAAGGGGGCGGGGCCTGGTCCCAGTCCCGCGACTGCGGTGGTCCCAGTCCCAGGGCCATACTGGGCTGTACTGGTCCCTGTACTGGTTCCAGGGCTATACTGGTCCCAGTTCCAGGGCCATACTGGGCTGTACTGGTCCCTGTACTGGTTCCAGGGCTATACTGGTCCCAGTTCCAGGGCCATACTGGGCCAGGCTGGTCCCAGTCCCAGGGCTATACTGGGCCATACTGGTCCCGGTTCCAGACCCATACTGGGCCAGGCTGGTCCCTGTACTGGTTCCAGGGTTATACTGGGACAGGCTGGTCCCAGTCCCAGGGCTATACTGGGCCATACTGGTCCCAGTTCCAGACCCATACTGGGCCAGGCTGGTCCCTGTACTGGTTCCAGGGCTATACTGGGCCAGGCTGGTCCCAGTCCCAGGGCTATACTGGGACATGCTGCTTTTCCATGCTGGTCCCAGTTCCAGTCCCATACTGGTCCAGGCTGGGTCCTCATGCTGGTCCCAGTCCCAGGGCCATACTGGGCCATTGCCAGTCCCTGTACTGGTCCCAGGGCTATACTGGTCCAGGCCAGTCCCAGTTCTCATCCCAGTCTCAGAGCTATACTGGGCCGTGCTGGTGCTGGTTCCAGTCCCATATTGGTCCAGGCTGGTCCCCATTCTTGTCTCAGTTCCAGGACTATACTGGACCAGACCGGTCCCAGACCCAGGCCTATACTGGGCCAGGCTGGTCCCAGTCCCAGGGCCATACTGGTCCCAGTCCCAGGGCCATACTGGTCCAGGCTGGTCCCCATGCTGGTCCCAGTTCCATGGCTATACTGGTCCCTGCACTGGTCCAGTTCCAGGGCTATACTGGGACATGCTGCTTCCAGTCCCAGGGCTATACTGGTCCCAGTCCTAGGGCTACACTGGGCCAGGCTGGTGCAGGTCCCAGTCCCAGAGCTATACTGGGCCATGCTGGTCCCTGTGCTGGTCCCAGTTCCAGACCCATACTGGGCCAGGCTCGTCCCTGTACTGGTCCCAGGGCCATACTGGGCCAGGCTGGTCCTCATGCTGGTCCCAGTTCCAGGGCTATACTGGGCCATGTTGGTCCCAGTCCCAGGGCTATACTGGTCCCTGCACTGGTCAACTTCCAGGGCTATACTGGTCCAGGCTGGTCCCAGTCCGAGGGCTATACTGAGCCATGGTGCTTCCCACTCTGGTCCCAATTACAGTCCCATACTGGTCCAGGCTGGTCCCAGTCCCAGGGCTACACTGGTCCCAGGGCTATACTGGAACATGCTGGTCCCTGCACTGGTCCAGTCCCAGGGCTACACTGGTCCCAGGGCTATACTGGAACATGCTGGTCCCTGCACTGGTCCAGTCCCAGGGCTATACTAGGCCAGTCCATTTCCCATACTGGTCCCAGTCCCATCCTGGACCATGCTGTTCCCCATACTGCTCCCACCCCAGTCCCATACTGGTCTGTACTGGTCCTGCCCTGCCACAGCCAGATCCGCCCCCCACCCCCCCCAGGCTGGGCTGTGCCCGGGGGTTTCCCAGTGGGGACTCCCAGTAGAAACCAGTTCTCCCAGTACCCCCAGCAATGGCGTCTGTGGCTTTATTCCCCGTCCCTCTGTGGGACCCGTGTGTGACACCAGTGTGTCCCACCCCCACGCGTGACCCCCCACCACGCGTGCCCCCCCCCCCCCCCAGTGTCCTTCCCCCCCATAAATATAGTGCAAAGCGGGTTCAATTGGGGGGGGGGGATCATTCTCGGGGGGTCTGTGGGGCCCCGGCAGGGCCAGCCGGCCCGGGGCAGGGGGGGGTGGGGGACAGGGGGGTCCCCCCTCATTTTGGGGGGGGGGGGCATTGAGGTGCCCCAGGTTTGGGGTCTGTTTTTGCGGGGGGGCTCAGACATCCCCAAGGCGCAGGTCGGTCTCTGTGTAGTGCCCAGGGAACATGTGGGTGCCCACCAGGCTGGCAGTGGGGTGGGGGTCAGGGTGGGGGGAGGGGAATTGGGGGGCACGGGGGGGGGAACCGTAGGGTTCAGCCAATAACTCGGGGCCCAAACAGGCCGGGAAGTCCGTGGGGGGGGGGTACGGGGGGGGCAGCCCCTCCCGGGTGAAGGGGACGTAGATCTGGGTCAGGGCGTCCAAGGGCTCCGGCTCCCCCGGGAACAGGGCCAAGGCGTCATCTGTGGGGGGCACAGAGGGGTTTGGGGGGGGCCCCAAGAGCCTATCCCAGGTCTGGGGGGTCCCCAAGAGCCTCTCCCAAGTCTGGGGGTGACCCTCGGGCTGGGGGGTCCCCAAGAGCCTCTCCCACGTCTGGGGAGACCCACACAAGGGTGGAGTGAAGGTCCCAGGGGACGATCCCTGGGGGTGACCTGGAGATGCCTCCCACCCTTGGGGACCCCCCCCCACCCCGGGGGACCCCCCTACCCCCTGTCCCCCTCCCCTGTCCCCCTCCCCTGTCCCCCTCCCCTGTCCCCACCTGCTGCCGGCAGCGGGGCGAAGTGATCCAGGTACCCCGGGGGCTTCTTCCTGCGCTTGGCTTCGATCCCGTAGGGGTCTGGGGGGCGGGGTGTGGGGTGAGGGGGGAGGCGGGGTGTGGGGTGGGGCAGGGTGTGGGGTGGGGGGGGGCAGGGTGTGGGGTGGGGCAGGGTGTAGGGTGAGGGGGGGCAGGGTGTGGGGTAGGGGGGGCAGGGTGTGGGGTGGGGCAGGGTGTAGGGTGAGGGGGGGCAGGGTGAGGGGGGGCAGGGTGTGGGGTGGGGCAGGGTGTGGGGTGTGGGGTGGGGCAGGGTGTGGGGGGAGAGGAGGGGGGGGGGGGGGGGTGGGGGGGGGGGGGGGGGGGGTGGGGGGGGGGGGGGGGGTGGGGGGGGGGGGGGGGGGGGGGGGGGGGGGGGGGGGGGGGGGGGGGGGGGGGTGGGGGGGGGGGGGGGGTGGGGGGGGGGGGGGGGGTGGGGGGGGGGGGGGGGGGGGGGGGTGGGTGGGGGGGGGGGTGGGGGGGGGGGGGGGGGGGGGGGGGGGGGGGGGGAGGGGGGGGGTGGGGGGGGGGGGGGGGGGTGGGGGGAGGGGGGGGGTGGGGGGGGAGGGGGGGGGGGGTGGTGGGGGGGGGGGGGGGTGGTGGGGGGGGGGGGGGGTGGGGGGGGGGGGGGGGGTGGGGGGGGGGGGGGGTGGGGGGGGGGGGGGGGGGGGTGGGGGGGGGGGGGGGTGGGGGGGGGGGGGGGGGGGGGGGGGGGGTGGGGGGGGGGGAGGGGGGGGGTGGGGGGGGGGGGGAGGGGCAGGGTGGGGGGGTGGGGTGAGGGGCAGGGTGGGGGGGTGGGGTGAGGGGCAGGGTGTGAGGGGAGGAGCAGGGTGGGGGGTGGGTGGGGGGAGCAGGGCGTGGGGGGGAGGGTGTGGGGTGGGGGAGGGGCAGGGTGTGAGGGGAGGAGCAGGGTGTGGGGTGAGGGGGGTGTGGGGTGAGGGGGGTGTGGGGTGAGGGGGGTGTGGGGTGAGGGGGGTGTGGGGTGAGGGGGGTGTGGGGTGAGGGGAGGGGCAGGGGGTGGGGTGAGGGGACCCCGACGCTGGGGGATCGCCAGGGGTCCCCCCCAGCACCCACCTGAGCCCGAGAGCTCCTCCAGGACCTCAGGCAGCCCCCGCTTCCGCTTCACCTTCACCCCATAGGCGTCTGCGGGAGGGGCCGGGGGCGCCCGGGTCACCCCCAGAGTGACAGTGTCACCCCCTCAGTGACAGTGTCACCCCCATGAGTGACAGTGTCCCCCAGAGTGACAGTGTCACCCCATGAGTGCCAGTGTCCCCCCCATGAGTGCCAGTGTCCCCCCCATGAGTGACAGTGTCCCCCGCAGTGAGCACCAGTGTCCCCCCCAGTGAGTGACAGTGTCCCCCCATGAGTGCCAGTGTCCCCACACCAGGAGCCTCGTTCCCAGCCCATGGGCCTCGTCCCTGCCCCAGGGGGCCCCTTTCCACCTCATGTCCCCATCCCAGGTGGCCTGTCCCCACCCTGTGCCCCGTCCCCACCCTGTGCCCCCATCCCAACCCTGGGTGTCCTGTCCCTACTCTGTGTCCCCTGTCCCCCCGCTGTGTCCCCTGTCCCCACCCTGTGTCCCCATCCCATGGGTCACATCCCAACCCCATGTCCCCTGTCCCCACCCTGGTGGGTGTCCTGTCCCTACTCTGTGTCCCCTGTTCCCCCCCCCGTGCCCACTGTCCCCACCCTGTGTCTCCTGTCCCCACTCTGTGTCCCCATCCCATGGGCCCCATCCCAACCCCGTGTCCCCTGTTCCCCCCCCCGGTGACCCGCCCCCCGTGCCCCGCGCCCCGCACCGTGCTCGCGGGGCAGGTAGGTGAAGCGGCAGGGCTGGCTGCGGACGCTGTCGGTCAGGCGCTGCAGGAACACCTCCACCTCCACCGGCTCGGCCAGCTCGAGCTGCCGGTACGGCGGCGTCCGCAGCACGATCGCCACCTGCCGGTGCACGTCCGCCTGCGAGAAGTCCGCGCGCGCCTCCCACGCCTCCCGCCGGAACACCACGGCGATGTCCTCTGCGGGGACGGGGGGTCCCGGCTCAGTCACCCACCGGCGCCGGGGGTCCCTGCTCAGAGTCACCCATCGGCGCTGGGGGTCCCGGCTCAGTCACCCACCGGCGCCGGGGGTCCCTGCTCAGTCACCCACCGGCGCTGGGGGTCCCTGCTCAGTCACCCACCAACACTGGGGGTCCCACCCCAGGACACCCCAAAGTCACCCACTGACACTGGGGGGTCCCTGCTCAAAGTCACCCACTGACACTGGGGGTCCCTGCTCAGAGTCACCCATCGCCGCCGGGGGTCCCACCCCGGGACGCCCCAAAGTCACCCACTGACACTGGGGGGTCCCTGCTCAAAGTCACCCACTGACACTGGGGGTCCCACTCCAGGACACCCCAAAGTCACCCATCAACACTGCGGGGTCCCACCCTGGGACACCCCAAAGTCACCCATCAACACTGGGGGTCCCTGCTCAGAGTCACCCACTGACACTGGGGGTCCCACCCTGGGACACCCCAAAGTCACCTCTCCTGCACCCAGGTCCTGCTCTCGATGCCTCTCACCAGCACCCAAGATCTTTCCATCGTGACTTGGGGTCCTCTCTCTGGTGCTGGGACCCTTCTGCTGTAGGACCTTCTGCAGGACCCCCCCCCCTGGTCCTCCACCCTTCTGCAGGACCCCCCCCTGGTCCTCCACCCTTCTGCAGGACCCCCCCCGGTCCTCCACCCTTCTGCAGGACCCCCCCCTGGTCCTTCACCCAGCACCCACAGTTCCCCCTCCAGCACCCAGGGGGGTTCAGAAGCCCAGGGGAGGTGGCAGCTCCCAATCCCACAACTTCCCAGCAGCTCCAGCCTTCATCACCACCACCCTCCTCCTGGCTCCCTGGGGGGCACACTGTGGTCCCCAGCGATGCCCCGGGGGTGGCAGGGTCCCCCCCAGCGATGCCCCGGGGGTGGCAGGGCCCCCCCCCTGCGATGCCCCGGGGGTGGCAGGGCCCCCCCAGTTTGCCCCAGTACCTTTCTGGACCTTGTCACAGAGCAGGTAGAGCTCCTCGCCGCCCGTGCAGGGGCCGCTCTCCTTGTTCATCCGGCAGATCCGCAGCTCCGAGGTGTTGGTGGATTCTGGGGACAGTGGCACCGCTCAGGACCCCAAACCACCCAGGACAGGGCACTGGGGACATCCCCATCGGCATCACCTCTCCCCAGCCAGCCCTGGTGCAGGGTCCCAGCCCCGTGGGACACAGGTGACCGCCCCACCTGGGACCCCGGGGACAAATCCCCACAGGTGGGACCAACCCTGAGCTGAGCCCTGGCAAGGAACCGGCTGCTGCAGCCTCACCCCCCACCCCACCCCGGAGCAGGGAAGCTCCTGGAGGTGTGGTGGCCCCACAGGGGACACGAAGCCACCCCCCAGCACCACGTTACTCTTGTCGAAGATGGGCTCCGAGAGCACCGGGCTGAGGTGCCGCGTCTGCCCGGAGCTGTCCTTGTAGGAGGCCTGGAAGCAGATCCTCACCACGTTCATGTCCACCTCCTGGTGGTTCTTGAGGGAGCCAGCTGAGGGAGGAGAGAGGGGACAGCTGGGGACATCCCCATGGGATCTGGATCCCTCACAGCCATAGGGGCTCAGCCCCCAGGACCAGTCCTGCTGGAGACCCCCCACCTTTGAAGGGGTCGATGCCCAACTGCAGCTTCTTCTCGATGGCCACCTCGATCTCCTTCTTCTTCACACACTGGATGCCCAAGTTGCTGAAGCTGCCGGGGAGCAGAGACGTCCTGGGGAGGTGGCTCCCCCACATCCAAAACCCCCAGGGATGTCCCCCCTCTCCCAGCCCCCCACTGCCCAGGGAACCCCCCCAAAAACCAGCCCTGGTCCTGCCAGCACCGCTTTGAGCACGCGCTGACCCCGGCGCCCCGGTGCGGGGTCTCTGGGGGGGGTGGGACGTCTCTGGGGGGGGTGGGAGGTCTCTGGGGGGGGGTGGGACTCATCCTGGCACCAGGTACCTGTGCTTGGGGTTGGTCTGGGGCTTGAGGACCACCTCGCAGAGCCCGTTGCTGCAGTCCTTGCCCACCAGCCCGTGGGGGTGGACGCGGTGGGGCCAGTCCTTCCACACCAGACACGCCGTCACCGTCACCTCGGGGATGGCCTGGCAGTTCAGCAGCTGAGGAGACACGAGCTGGCATTGACACGGGTGGGGGGACAGCACCCCAGCACGGGCTCCAGCACCCACTGGGCTCCAACCACCCGTGGGCACTACCCCATGGGGGTCTGGCTCCTTCCAGCAGCCACCACCCTGGGCAGACACCATCCATCAGCACCTCCCCAACATGGGAGACCCCTCAAGGAGCACCCAACACCCGGGGGGTTCCCACATCCCACTGCCACCCCTGGGGCTCTGACTCTGCCACCCATGGGACTCTGCCACCCATGGGCACCACCCCATGGGGTCTGGCACCTTCCAGCACCCACCACCCTGGGCAGACACCACCCATCAGCACCTCCCCAACATGGGAGACCCCTCAAGGAGCACCCAACACCTGGGGGGTTCCCACATTCCCCTGGCAACCACGGGGACCCAACTCTGCCACCCCTGGGGCTCTGATTCTGTCACCCCTGGGGCTCTGCCACCCATGGGGGTCTGCCATCTTCCAGCACCCACCACCCTGAGGAGACACGACCCATCAGCACCTCCCCAACATGGGAGACCCCTCAAGGAGCACCCAACACCCGGGGGGTTCCCACATCCCACTGCCACCCCTGGGGCTCTGACTCTGCCACCCATGGGACTCTGCCACCCATGGGCACCACCCCATGGGGTCTGGCACCTTCCAGCACCCACCACCCTGAGGAGACACGACCCATCAGCACCTCCCCAACATGGAAGACCCCTCAAGCAGCACCCAACACCTGGGGGGTTCCCACATCCCCCTGGCAACCACGGGGACTCAACTCTGCCACCCCTGGGGCTCTGACTCTGCCCACCCCTGGGGCTCTGGCAGCCCCCCCAGCTGGGCAGTGGCCCCGGGGCTCGCCCACCTCGATGGCTGGCAGGGTCTTGCTGGCGTCGGTGCTGCTCTCGCCCAGGATGCTGCCGGCCGAGCGGCCCTCGCACTCGTAGCGGAACCGCATCCCCCGCTGCTTGGGCTGCTCCGTGATCACCAGCTTGGGGGGCTCCAGCAGCTCCTCCAGGTGCTCCTTGCCCTGCCCAGCACCCGGAGCCCAGCGGGGCCGCCCGCCAGCGCCCGGGGGCACCGGTTTCGGGGACAGCGAGAGGCCGCTGAGGCTCTGGGCGAGCGCCGGGGGCCGGGTGTCGTAGGGTGCCAAGGGGCAGGGCTCAGCCGGGGGCAGCAGGGGCCGAGGGGCCACCATGGGGTTTGAGCCACGAGCCACCAGCTTGGCTGAGCCTTTGGGAAGAGCTTTGGGCAGGATGGGGGCTGGGTCTGGCTGGAAACCGTCCTCCTTCATCACCTCCTCGATGATCTCTGTGGGGTGGGGAGGGTGGCAGGGCAACCCCTGGGCAAGGGGCATCCCCCGGGCAGGGGCGACCCCAGGTCCTGGCTCAGATCCCTTTGGGCTTGCAGTGACCCTCCCCAGTTTGCCCAGAGCCAGGAGAGTGGGGAGGACTGGATGGGTTTTGCCTCATCTCCACCCCCAAACGCCTCCCCGGTGCTCACGGCAGAGGATGGAGCAGCCCCCGGTGGGGAGGAAACACCCGGTCCCCTCCACAGACCCCGGCCCCGCCCCAGACCCTGTCCACTCCCCAGACCCTGTGCCCTCCCCCTCCCCAGACCCCGGCCCCTCCCCCCTCCACAGACCCCGGCCCCCTCCCCAGGGCCCCATCCCCCTCCCCAGGGTGGGGGTTCGCTGCCTCACAGGACACAGCCCTGCACTCCAAACGCTGCTCCCAGCCCCAGGCAGGACGGATTCCACCAGCCCAGAGGGGCCCCCCCATCGCTGGCTCGTCACCTCGAGGTCCAGGACCCCGCCCCGGCCCAGATCCCCCCGGTACCACTCACCGGTGCCGCCGACCCCCCAGATCCACTCACCTAAATCATCTGCCAAAGCAAACCCCCCGAGTCACCCCCTGAGCCATGGGGGGCTTTGTGGGGGACCCCCAGCCTGGAGGGGCTGAGTTGGGGTCACCTCTGCTCCCAGGACCCCACCCCGGGGTGCGTGGCCAGGGGGGGACGGGGGGACGCGGGGGTCTCACCGGTGCCGGGCGCAGCGTGGGCCATGGCCAGGCCGGGGTCCTGGAGGGCAGCGCCTGGGGGGACACGGGGCTGTCACCCCCCGGGGCACGGCCTGGGGGGGCGGGAGGGGGGTGGCCATGGGGTCGCTGCCCCCCCCCCAGTGAAGGGTCCCCAGGATCGTGTCACCTCCCCCCCCCCAGACAGAAATCGGGGTGTCCCCAGGACCAGGATCCACCCAAAGTGGGGAGCTGCCCCCCCCACCCCCCGAACCGGGATCAGGGGATCCCCAGGACCATGACACCCCCCCTCCCAAGGACAGGGGTCACCCCCCACCCTGAGCAGGTGTCAGGGGATCCCCCACGGAACCCCCCCCCCCCAACAGGGACCTGTCCCCCTCCAACCCCCCCCAGCCACGAACCGGGGGTCCCCCGGGTCTCTCTCCCCCCGCCCCGGGCAGGAACCGGGGGTCTCCGGGACCACACCCCCCATTCCCGTTACCCCCCCACCGGGCAGGAACCGGGGGTCTCCCGGGCCCCCCCCCCTGCCCCGCCCCAGGACGTGCCTCGATCCGCCCCCCAGCAGCTCCCGGTTGCCCCCCCCCCTCCCTCCCGTCCCCGGGGACAGTCCCCGGTGCCCTCCACGCCCCCGGTGCCGATGCCGATCCCCGGTGCCCCTCACACCCCCGGTGCTGGTGCCGGTCCCCGGTGCCGGTGCCGGTCCCCGGTGCCGGTCTCCGGTGCCCCTCACACCCCCGGTGCCGGCCCCCGATGCCGGCCCCCGATGCCCCCAGCACCCCCGGTGCTAGTCCCCGGTACCCCCCACGCCCCCGGTGCCGGTACCCCCAACACCCCCGGTGCCGGCCCCCGATGTTCCCCACGCCCCCGGTGCCGGTGCTCACCGAGCGGCAGGGCCATGTCCCCCCGCCGCCGCCGCCGCCGCCGCCGCCGCCGCCGCCGCCGCCGCCGCCGCCGCCGCCGCCGCCGCCGCCGGAGCCCGAGGCCGCGCGGCCGCCGGAGCTGGAAATCCCCGCGCGGGCGGCGCCGCCATTGGCTGCAAGCGCTGAGGTCACCGGCGCGGGGCGGGCCGGGAAACCCCGCGCGAGCCGCGCCTCTATTGGCTACCGGCGGTGACGTCACTGCGGCAGGGGGCGGAGCCTGGCGCTGCGGGGTGTTTTCCCTGTCGTGGCTCCGCCCCCTCTCGCCGTCACGTGACACCCCCTGTCCCCGCTGCCGTCGGGTCTCGCGAGAGCGGCGGGAGCGGCGGCGCAGCAAGATGGCGGCGCCGGGGACGGAGGTGGCGGCGGCGGCGGGGCCCGCGCCGGGCCCGGGGCAGGTACGGGCGGGTGGGGACCGGGGCTGGAGCGGGCGCGGGGGCCGGGGTCCTGCTCGGCTGACGGTACCGCGCGTCCCTCCTCCCGTAGGTAACCAGCAACGGCAGCGCCGGGAGCGGCGAAACGGCGGTGGCCGAGACGCAGCGGCAGCAACCGGCGCCCAACGCCTGGCAGATCATCAAAGGCGTCCTCTTCAGGTGAGCCCCGCCGGCTGCCACCGGCCCCGCCGCGCTACCGGGGCTGTGCCCGGCCCGCTGAGACACCGAGACCCCGAAACCGGGGGCACAGCGGGGTCCCGGGGCGGGCAGGCGGCTCCTCCGGTCCCCGGTGAGGGGATAACGGGGTCCCAGGGCGGGTAAGGGGCTCGTCCCGTCCTCGCTGAGGGGATAACGGGGTCCCGGGGCGGGCAGGCGGCTCCTCCGGTCCCCGGTGAGGGGATAACGGGGTCCCGGGGCGGGCAGGCGGCTCGTCCGCTCCCCGGTGAGGGGATAACGGGGTCCCGGGGCGGGCAGGCACCGGTCCCGGGCTCCCCGCCGTCTCCCGGGCTCCTCCGAGGAGCCGCCAGCGCCTTGTCCCGGGGGATCCAAAGTCCGCGGCGCGGGTGAGACCCCGCCCTGCCCCCGGTCACTCGGGGCTCTGCAGGGAGGGGATCCCGGTCGCACCGGGAGCCGGATGCACCGGCCTCAGCCTTGTGGTGCTACCGGCGCCGGGACCGGTGCTGCCAATCGCACCGAGAGTCCCGTCCCGGGACCAAAACCGGGATAATTTAACCCTGAAAAGCCTCAGGAGGAGAAACCTCCCCCGAGTGCTCCCGGGGGAACCGGCCCCGTCCCGGGCTGGGCATTTACAGCCGTTACCGGGGCTTTACAGCCGTTACCGGGGCCGCGGCGGCGTGAGCTCACCGGCAGGGTCAGGCCTCAGGCACAGACACCCCCCGGGGCTGGGCCCCGGCCCCGGTTGTCTCGGGGTCCCCGGGGTTTTCTCCCCACGGTGCCACGGTCCCGGGAGCCGCTTCCCCCCCGGGAGGGGGATGGGGCTCAGCATCGGCCCGGTGCCTCCGGAGCTCCCCTCGTGCTTCTCCCCGGGGAAACCGGAGCTGGGGACCTCTGGGGACCTCTGGGCCTGGGGACATGGCGCTGAGACCCCAAAATGGGGGAGAAAAGCTCCGTTTCTGTTGGTGCAGCTCAGCGTGAGGCAGCCCTGCGCTGCGGCAGCCCCGGCCCCGTGTCCCTATGTCCCTGCTCCTACCGAGACACTCGGTGTCTGCCGGGATCCAGGGCCACCCTGGTGTCCTGGTCCTGTGCTGGGGACACCTGGCATGTCACCTGGCACGTCACTGCCCTCCCCGGGGTACCTCAGGGCCTGACGTTCTCCCCGTGTCCTTGAGGGGAGCTCCCAGTGCCTCTGCTCACCTTCAGCTTGGCTCTGAACTGGTCCAGAACCAGTTTGCACTGGTGGCACCACTCCCCAGAGGGCAGCCACCTGCTGTGACAGACCCAGGGGACAGCGGGGACGTGTCCACCCGGCTCTAACGATGTCCCCCCTCCCCAGGGAGCGGTGGGGGTCTGTTCCCAGGACACCATGTCCCCGTGGGCTGGTGAGGGGCGGTTTCAACCCCTCAGTGGCTTCTCCCTCCCCTTCCTCCCGCAGGATCTTCATCATCTGGGCCATCAGCAGCTGGTTCCGGCGCGGGCCGGCGCCGCAGGAACAGAGCAGCCCGGGGGGGACGCCGCGAGCCCCCAGCCGCAACCTCTTCCCCAAGGACACGCTGATGGTAACAGGGGCAGGAGCTGGGCTGGCCCCCTGACACCAGGGTGGCTCCAGGGTGGCTCCTGCTGCTGCTCTGCCTCTGAGCTCAAAACCCAGTGGAGCTGAAGCCGAGCTCTGCCCGTGGCCGCAGCGCCCTGGCGGTGTCTTTGGCTCCCTGGGGGGCTGAGCGGGGTAGGGGGGGTCCCGCAGCGCCGTGTGCCGGGGCAGGAGGGGTTTGGGTGCTGATATCTCACCCCCAGGCTGAGCTGGCTCCTGACAGCTCCTGTCCTGCAGCGTGGCCAAAAAGGCCAAGGGCATCCTGGCCTGTGTCAGCACCAGTGTGGCCAGTAGGAGCAGGGCAGTGCTGGTCCCCCTGCATGGGGCACTGATGAGGCTGCAGCTCCAGTGCTGGGTTCAGTGTTGTGCTCCTCACTCCAAGAAGGACCTGGAGGTGCTGGAGCGTGGCCAGAGAAGGGAACGGAGCTGGGGAAGGGTCTGGAGCAGAAGGAGAAGGGTCTGGAGAACTTGTGAGGAGCAGCTGAGGGAACTGGGGGTGTTGAGCGTGGAGAAAAGGAGGCTGAGGGGAGACCTTCTGGCTCTGTCCAAGTCCCTGCAAGGAGGGTGCAGAGATGTGGGGGTGGGTCTGTTCAACCAAGGACCAAGGGACAGGACAAGAGGAAATGGGCTCCAGTTGTGGCCAGGGCAGTTGAGATGGGATGTGAGGAAGAATTTGTTTGCTGAAAGGGTTCTGAGGCATTGGCAGGGGTTGCCCAGGGCAGTGGTGGAGTCCCCATCCCTGGAGGTGTTCAAAGGAACCCCTGTAGAGCTGACACTTCAGGACGTGGTTAGTGGACATGGTGGTGTGGGGTTGATGATCTTGGAGATCTTTTCCAGCCTTCCCAACCTGGAGGGATTGAAGAGTGGTGCAGACACAGAGCTGAGGGACAGGGGTCAGTGGGGACTGTGTCAGGGCTGGGTTCATGGTTGGACTCCATGATCTCAAAGAGCTTTTCCAGTGGAGACCCCCCAGGGAGCTGGTCCTCCTCCCTCCCCAGGACCTGTACGTGTACATCTCGGAGCACGAGCACTTCACCGACTTCAACGCCAGCTCGGCCCTGTTCTGGCAGCAGCGGGACCTGGTCTACGGGGACTGGACCAGCGGGGAGAACGCCGACGGCTGCTACGAGCACTACGGGGAGCTCGACATCTCCCAGGTGGGGGGAGGGTTGGGAGCCAGCTGGGGGCTCGTGGAGGGGTTCTCTGGAGCCCCCCAACCCCCCTGGGGTGTGGTTGCAGAGCGTGCAGCAGAACGGCTCCATCTACATCCACGTGTTCTTCACCAAGAGCGGCTTCCACCCCGACCCCCGGCAGAAGAGCCTCTACCGGCGCCTGGCCACCGTCCACACCTCCCGCAGTACGGCTGGGGGGTGCTGGGGGGGACACCCCGGGGTGGGGCTGGGGCAGCGGGGGACCCCCCCGGGGTGGGGCTGGGGCAGGGGGGACCCCCCGAGGTGGGGCTGGGGCAGGGGGGCAGCGGGGGACCCCCCCAGGGTGGGGCTGGGGCTGGGAGGTGCTGGGGACGGACCCCCCTGGGGTGGGGCTGGGGAAAGGGACACCCCCAAAATGGGAGCCCAAAGGGACACCCCCAAAATGGGAGCCCAGAGGGACACCCTGCCTGGATGAGGGGGGTCCCTTGCCTGCACGAGGGGGGTCCCTTGCCTGCACGGGGGGGTCCCTTGCCTGCACGGGGGGGGTCCCTTGCCTGCACGAGGGGGGTCCCTTGCCTGCACGAGGGGGGTCCCTTGCCTGCACGGGGGGGTCCCTGCCCTGCGCAGGGGGGTCCCTTGCCTGCACGAGGGGGGTCCCTTGCCTGCACGAGGGGGGTCCCTTGCCTGCACAGGGGGGTCCCTTGCCTGCACAGGGGGGTCCCTGCCCTGCACAGGGGGGTCCCTTGCCTGCACAGGGGGGTGCAGATGCTGCCAGTGTTGAGCAGAGGAAGGAACCTGGCTGTACTGGGAGGCTGTGGGAGCACTGGGCAGGGTGTGGAGTCTCCACCTCTGGAGATCTCCAAACCCCCCTGGACTCTTCCCTGGGTGATCCCCTCGAGATGGCCCTGCTCTGGGTGATCTCCTGAGGTCCCCTCCAGCCCCTGTGGATCACCCTGTGAGTCTTCCTGCAGGCCAGGGGGCTCCAACCACCTCATCTCAGGTGTTTTCTCCCAATTATCCCAAAGCTTTGGGTGTTTCTCTGCTTCATTGTCCCCAAACCTTCCCCTGGATAACGGGAAGATCTTTGAGACCATCCAGATGAGTTGGTTCTGGGGGTTGGTATGAAGGGAGCAGGTTTCTCTGGTCAGTTTGTAGCTGTCCTGGCAGGCTGTGGCCACCTCACATCTCCTCCCCTACCTTCCCAGGTGGGGCTGGCAGCGCTCACCTCTCCCCTTGCCTTCCAGTGATCAACAAATACAAGCGCCGGCGGTTCCAGAAGACCAAGAACCTGCTGACGGGCGAGACAGAGGCAGACCCCGAGATGATCAAGGTACTCAGCTCCTCTGCAGAGGAGGAGGAGGATGATGATGATGATGATGGTGGTGGTTTCCTTGTATTTTAGGATTGGGAGGGTTGGTTCTGCCCCTTCCCCCTCTCTCTGCCTTGTTTCATGGGCGGTGGTGGTGGGTTAATGCTGGGCGAGATGATGCAATGGATGGAAGGAACAGAGGGACCTGGGCAGGCTTGAGAAGTGGCCCCAGGAGAACCTCATGAGGTTCAACAAGGCCAAGGTTGTGCACTTGGGTGGGGACAATCCCTGGTGTGTGTACAGACAGGAGATCAGCCCTGCTGAGAAGGATTTGGAGCACGTGGAGGTGCTGGAGCGTGTCCAGAGAAGGGAACGGAGCTGGGGAAGGGTCTGGAGCAGAAGGAGAAGGGTCTGGAGAACTTATGAGGAGCAGTTGGGGGAACTGGGGGTGTTGAGCCTGGAGAAAAGGAGGCTGAGGGGAGACCTTCTGGCTCTGTCCAAGTCCCTGCAAGGAGGGTGCAGAGAGGTGGGGGTGGCTCTGTTCTACCAAGGACCAAGGGACAGGACAAGAGGAAATGGGCTCCAGTTGTGGCCAGGGCAGTTGAGATGGGATGTGAGGAAGAATTTGTTTGCTGAAAGGGTTCTGAGGCATTGGCAGGGGTTGCCCAGGGCAGGGGGGGAGTCCCCATCCCTGGAGGGATTGAAGAGTCGTGCAGACACAGTGCTGAGGGACATGGGTCAGTGGGGACTGGTCAGTGTTGGGTTCATGGTTGGACTCCATGAGCTTAAAGGACTTTTCTAGTTGAGACCTGTAAAAAGAGGGGTGGGCACCTGGGTGAGGGAGGGGATTGTCCCCCATACTCTGCCCTTCTGAGGTCCCATCTGGAGTATTGCCTCCAGGCCTGGAGCTCCCAACACAAGAGAGATGTGGAGCTGTTGGAGCAGGTCCAGAGGAGAGCCAGGAAGATGATGTGAGTGCTGGAGCACCTCTCTGCTGGAGAAAGGTTGAGGGAGCTGGGCTTGGAGAAGAGGAGGCTCTGGAGAGACCTCACAGTGGCTTTTCAGTACCTGAAGGGAGCTGAGGAACAGGAGAAGAACCCTGTTTCCATGGGCAGATGTTGATGGGACAAGGGGAGATGGTTTGAAACTGAGAGAGGAGAGATTGAGGTTGGGTCTGAGGAGATGTTTCAGCCAGAGGGTGGTGAGACCCTGGCCCAGGTTGCCCAGAGAAGCTGTGGCTGCTCCTCCCTGGTTCCAGGCCAGGTTGGATGAGGCTTTGAGCAACCTGGTCTGGTGGAAGTGTCCCTGCTGCTGGCAGGGGGGTGGCACTGGATGAGTTTGAGGTCCCTTCCCAACCCCAAAGCAGTCTGGGATGTGCTGGGATGAAGGGACACCAGGCACTGTGCTGCTTTCTCGTTGCAGAGGGCAGAGGACTACGGCCCCGTGGAGGTCATCTCGCACTGGCACCCCAACCTGACCATCAACATGGTGGACGACCACACGCCCTGGGTGAAGGGCAGCGTCCCCCCTCCCCTGGACCAGTGTAAGGGCTGGGCCGTGCTGGGGCTCCCCTGCTTCTGGGGTGGCTTTTGGGGCTGGCCTGGCTCTCTGAGGATGAGTTTGGGCTCCTGTGGGGAGCAGGCGCTCGGTTCTCCCTCATGAGTGTGACCCCCAGCTCTCCAGGAGCTCGTCCTGGGCTGGGCTGGGGTTCAGCACCCTCTGAGTGGGGGGTGGCAGTGACACTCCCTGCTCCCTGTCACCTCAGCCCTCCCTGTGCTCTTCTGCCCCGGCTCCAGACGTCAAGTTCGATGCCATCAGCGGGGACTACTACCCCATCCTCTACTTCAACGACTACTGGAACCTGCAGAAGGATTATTTCCCCATCAACGAGAGCCTGCAGCGCCTGCCCTTCCGCCTCTCCTTCTGCCCCCTCTCCCTCTGGCGCTGGCAGCTCTACGCTGCCCAGAGCACCAAGTCCCCCTGGAATTTCCTAGGAGAAGACCTCTACGAGCAGTCAGACGAGGAGCAGGACTCGGTGAAGGTGAGAACCTCAGTGCTCTGGTGCCCCTTTATCCTCCTGGAGCCTCCCTGTTTGCTGGTGCTGTGGAGTGAGGAGCTCTGAGAGGTTTTTGGTGCCTGTTCCAGGTCGCTCTCCTGGAGACCAACCCCTACCTGCTGGCGCTGACCATCGTCGTCTCCATTGTCCACAGCGTCTTTGAGTTCTTGGCCTTCAAAAATGGTGAGCACTGTGGTGGGACCTCAGTGAGCCATGGAGAGAGGGGGGCTGGGAAAGGGGTGCTGTGGCCTCAAACCCTCTCCCAGGCTCCTGCCACCTCCCCTTGTCCCCGTGGTGGTGGTGGTGGGGCCGATGTCCCTGTGCCACGGCATCGCCTCAGCCGGCTGCGCTGCCACGAGCCCGCTTCTCCTTGGCCACATCTTCACCCAGCCAAGTCCTGTGGCTGCTGTGGTGGGTGCTGAGGCCCCCAGCGCCCCTCTGCCGCGCTGCTCCGCGCCGGGGGGACCATTTTGGGGGCAGAAAGCCGGAAATGTGGTTTTCTGCATCCCCCGACACCGGACGGCGCCTTGCGGCGTCTCCTCGGCCGTGGCGCCGCCTGCTTCTCATGCTCCCGTGGCTGCGGAGTGGGCTGCAGGAGCTCTCCAGAGCCTCTGGTCTCCTCCTCTCCTGTGCTGAGGTGACAGCTCGGGCTCCTCCTGGCAGACATCCAGTTCTGGAACAGCCGGCAGTCCCTGGAAGGGCTCTCGGTCCGCTCCGTCTTCTTCGGCGTCTTCCAGTCCCTCGTCGTCCTCCTCTACATCCTGGACAACGAGACCAACTTCGTGGTGCAGGTCAGCGTCTTCATCGGGCTCCTCATCGACCTCTGGAAGATCACAAAGGTCATGGACGTGCGGGTGAGCGGGGCTGAGGGCGTGGGGAGGGGTTGGGGGGTGCCTCTGGGCCTGTTGGGTGACGCCTTTCCTTCCTCTGGTGGCAGCTGGACCCGGAGAACAAGGTGGCCGGGGTGTTCCCCCGGGTCACCTTCAAGGACAAGTCCACCTACATCGAGTCCTCCACCAAGGTGTACGATGATGTGAGTCGGGGGGGTGAGATGTGGGTCAGGGGAGGGGGGGAGATGTGGGTCAGAGGAGGGGGGTGGGTGCCGGGGATGGCACCTCCAGGTGTGGCCAAGCACCTCGGGGTGTCTCCAGGTGTGGCCGAGCACCTCGGGGTGTCTCCAGGTGTGGCTGAGCACCTCGGGGTGTGCCTCCAGGTGTGGCCGAGCACCTCAGGGTGTGTCTCCAGGTGTGGCCAAGCACCTCGGGGGTGTGTCCAGGTGTGGCCAAGCACCTCGGGGTGTGTCTCCAGGTGTGGCCAGGCACCTCAGGGTGTGTCTCCAGGGGGGGCCAAGCACCTCGGGGTGTGTCTCCAGGGGTGGCCAAGCACCTCGGGGTGTGTCTCCAGGTGTGGCCAGGCACCTCAGGGTGTCTCCAGGTGTGGCCAGGCACCTCAGGGTGTCTCCTGGCTTCCTCTTCCCCAGTTCCCCCAGGATGTGGGGCGGGTGGTGGAGCAGGGGGGTGGCTCCAGCCCGTTCCCAGGTGATTTCTCGGCTCCTGTCCCCCCCCAGATGGCTTTCAGGTACCTCTCATGGATCCTCTTCCCCCTGCTGGGCTGCTACGCCGTGTACAGCCTGCTCTACCTGGAGCACAAGGGCTGGTACTCCTGGGTGCTGAGCATGCTCTACGGCTTCCTCCTCACCTTCGGTGAGTGCCACCGGCCACCATCGCCCCTCACGTGAGGAAGAGGAGGGGGGGTTGCACCCCGGGGTGCAGCTCTTCCTGCTCTGTTTCTAATGAGGGGTGGGGGGGGGCAGGACTTCGTTAGGTTAACGAGGAGCTCCCTCCCCACAAGGTTTCATCACCATGACCCCCCAACTCTTCATCAACTACAAGCTGAAGTCGGTCGCCCACCTCCCCTGGCGGATGTTGACCTACAAAGCTCTCAACACCTTCATCGACGACCTCTTCGCCTTCGTCATCAAGATGCCCATGATGTACAGGATAGGCTGCCTGCGGGACGGTACGGGCGGGGGGGGCCGGGGGGGGTCCCTCATGGTGGTTATGGGGGTGGTTGTGGTCCGGGGGGGCCCCTCCTGGTGGTTATGGGGGTGGTTGTGGTCCGGGGGGCCCCTCCTGGTCATTATCGGGGTGGTTGTGGTCCGGGGGGGCCCCTCCTGGTCATTATCGGGGTGGTTGTGGTCCGGGGGGGGCCCTCCTGGTGGTTACAGGGGTGGTTGTGGTCCGGGGGGGCCCCTCCTGGTGGTTATGGGGGTGGTTGTGGTCCAGGGGGCCCCTCCTGGTCATTATCGCGATGGTTGTGGTCCGGGGGGGCCCCTCCTGGTCATTGTCGCGATGGTTGTGGTCCGGGGGGGCCCCTCCTGGTCATTGTCGCGATGGTTGTGGTCCGGGGGGGTCCCTCCTGGTCATTATCGGGGTGGTTGTGGTCCGGGGGGGCCCCTCCTGGTCTCCATGGCTCCACACCAGACCTCGGTCTTTCCCTTCTCCTGGTTATTGCCCCATTCCCCCCCACCCCATATCTCTAAAATTAAGGGGGGGGCCCTCACTTGTGCCCCCCCACCTCACCTTCACCCCTTTTTTCCCTCCTTTGCCCCCCTGCAGACGTTGTCTTCTTCATTTACCTCTACCAGCGCTGGATCTACCGGGTGGATCTCACGCGCGTCAACGAGTTCGGCGTCAGCGGGGAGGACCAGGTCTCCCCCCGAGCCCCTCTACCCAGCAACCCCCCCCCCAACGCTGCCTCTGGGGGTCCCCCCAGATCCCCCAGGAGGGGACAAACCAGCAGAGGACAAGAAGAAGGATTAACCAACCCTCCCCCCTCGCTCGGTTTTTACCAAACCCGGTGTTTCCGCCGGGCACCGGAGGGGGGGAGCGGCCGGGCCGGGCGGGTTTTTGTGTCCCTCCTCCCCCTCCCCATTTCCCTTGGGATTGAGGGGGGGTGTGGGGGGGTGACTGTGGGACCCCCCCCCCTCACAAACACACACAGGGAGTGGGGGTCCCCCCGCTGTGTTTCACGTCCCCCCCATGGTCCCCTCAGCGTTGTGCGCCCCCCCCCCATCGTGCCGGTGTGTAGGACAGCGTCGCGGCGTCGCCTCTGCCATAAAGAGCTGATTTCACCCCAAAACCGTGCCCCTCCCGCCTCCCTGCACCCCCCAACCCCCCCCCATGTGGGGGTACCCCCATCCTGGGGGGATTAGAGGGGGGGCATCTCCATGAGGTGGGCAAAAGGGGGAGCACACCCACCCCACCCCCCCCATCCCCTGTCCTTGGGGTGCGGAGGGGGGGTCTGGGGGGGTCCTGCTGGTGCTTTTGGGGGGGGTCCCCCCGGCCCAGGGGAGCACCCTCCCCCCCACTCCTCCTTGGGGTCTCTGGGGGGTCCTGGTCCCAGGGTGGGGGGTCTTGGGGTCCCTCCCAGTGCTTATGGGGGGGTCCAGGTTGGGGGTCTTGGGGTCCCTCCCAGTGTTTAGTGGGGGGGTCCCGGTCCCAGGGTGGGGGGGTCTTGGGGTTCTTCCCGGTCCCGGCGGTTCCTCCTGGTCCCGGCGGTTCCTCCCGGTCCCGGCGGTTCCTCCCGGCGGGTACCGGGGTTATCCCGGTCCCGGGGATCTTCCCCCGGTGCTTGGGGCTGGGGGTGTGTCCGGGGGTCCCGGTACCAGAGGAAGTTGGGGGGGGGGGGGGGGGAAGTGTCCCGGGGTCCCACCGTGTCCGCCCCGCCCGTCTCGAGGTTCCGGAGCGGCGGCCCCGCCCCCTCACGTGGCAAAGCACCGGCCCCGGAGCCGCACGTGGTGCCGGTAACGACGTCACCGGGCTTCGGCCGCGACCATTGGCCACCGGTGCTGCCCATCCCCCGCGGGGGCGGAGCCCGGGCAGCGCTCGGTGGGGCTGCTACTGTCACCGGGGCCGCCGGTACCGGGGTCCGGTCCTGCCTCCCCCCACCCTACGGGTCCAGCCCAGCCCCGGGGCACCGCAGCCCCCTGCCCGGTACCGGAGCCCCCAGACCGGTACCAGAAGCTCCTGCCCGGTACCGGAGCCGACTCCATACCGGAGCCCCCCAGCCCAGCCCGGAGCTCCCGGTACCGAAACTCCGTGCCCGGTACCGGCTTCTCCCCTCACCGGTACCACCCCTCCCAACTCCCCCTCCCCCGTCCGGTACCGGCACTCGCACCGGACCCAGGCAGGTACCGGGGGGGGAGGGGACATGGGGGGAACACAGGGACATTTGGGCGGGGGCTTTAAGGGACGTTGGGGGGAGCACCAGGACATGTGGGGGGGCTTTAGGGGATGGGGACACTTGGGGGGACAGGGAACGGGGGGGACATTTTGGGGGTATTTGGGGGATGAGGGACACCGGGGGACACGGGCGGCTTTGAGGGGTACAGGGGACACAGGGACACGGGGGGGGGGACACCAGGGGACACGGGGCACCAGAGGAGGTGTTGGGGGGGGGGACAGGAGGTGACCATGTGTGTCCCCATCATGGCTGTGACAATGAGGGGACAACGAGGGCCCTGAGTCCCGGTGCCACCCCTGAGCGGGGAGGTGACAGGGCACGGCCACTGCTGTCACCCGGCCACCCCCACCCAGCGCTGGGCCACCAACACCCCCCACTCCAGTCACTGTGTGTCCCAGGGTCCCCATGTGTCCCCCCGCTCCGTCCCCCCGCAGGAGGGGCTGCCCCGATGCCAACAGAGCCAGTGGGGCCGGGGGTGGCCCCCGATGTCCCCCAACCCCGGTTCCCCCCCGCGGAGTCACCCCAAAGAAGACGGGGGACGGGTGGGGGACACACCCCCCCCCCCCCCTCCCCGGGCCGGTGACTCGGAGGGGGACTCCGGCTTCTCGGGTAGGGACCCTGTCCTGTCCCCGTCCCCTGGGCTGGGGGTCTCTGTCCCTGTCCCGCGGGTTGGGGTCCCCGTCCCCCGGGTTGGGGTCCCCAGGACAGGGTGGGGTCTCGCTCCCACCCCCCGCAGACACCAGCTCGGAGCAGCTGAGTGGGCGGGAGCAGCCGGACACGGAGGAGCCCCCGGACGCCGGCACCCAGGCGGCCTCAGCACAGCACCCACCCGCCCGGAACCCACCCGGCACCCACCCACCCCTGCACCCGCCCGGAACCCACCCGGCACCCACCCACCCCTGTACCCGCCCGGCACCCAACCGGCACCCACGCGGCCTCAGCACAGCACCCACCCACCCCTGCAACCCCCCGGCAACCATCTGCCTCCCTCACACCCTCCTGAACTGGCACTGGGCTGGACTGGCACTGGGCTGGACTGGCACTGGGCTGTGCTGGCACTGGGCTGAACTGGCACTGGGCTGGACTGGTACTGGGCTGAACTGGCACTGGGCTGGAGTGGTACTGGGCTGTTCTGGCACTGGGCTGGACTGGTACTGGGCTGTATTGGCATTGGGCTGAACTGGTACTGGGCTGGACTGGCACTGGGCTGGACTGGTACTGGGCTGGACTGGTACTGGGCTGGACTGTTACTGGGCTGTGCTGGAACTGGGCTGAACTGGCACTGGGCTATATTGGCACTGGGCTGTGCTGGCACAGGGCTGAACTGGCACTGGGCTGTATTGGCACTGGGATGGATTGGTACTGGGCTGCTCTGGTACTGGGCTGCACTGGCACTGGGCTGGAGTGGTACTGGGCTGTTCTGGCACTGGGCTGGACTGGTACTGGGCTGTATTGGCATTGGGCTGAACTGGTACTGGGCTGGACTGGCACTGGGCTGGACTGGTACTGGGCTGGACTGGTACTGGGCTGGACTGTTACTGGGCTGTGCTGGAACTGGGCTGAACTGGCACTGGGCTATATTGGCACTGGGCTGTGCTGGCACAGGGCTGAACTGGCACTGGGCTGTATTGGCACTGGGATGGATTGGTACTGGGCTGCTCTGGTACTGGGCTGCACTGGCACTGGGCTGGACTGGTACTGGGCTGTGCTGGCACTGGGCTGTATTGGCACTGGGCTGTTCTGGCACTGGGCTGAACTGGTACTGGGCTGTGCTGGCATTGGGCTGGACTGGTACTGGGCTGCTCTGGTACTGGGCTGGACTGGTACTGGGCTGGACTGGCACTGGGCTATGCTGGCACTGCGCTGGACTGGTACTGGGCTGTGCTGGAACTGGGCTGTGCTGGCACTGGGCTGGACTGGCACTGGGCTGTGCTGGCACTGGGCTGAACTGGCACTGAGTTGTATTGGCACTGGATTGTATTGGCACTGGGCTGTGCTGGCACTGGGCTGGACTGGCACTGGGCTGTGCTGGCACTGGGCTGGACTGGCACTGGGCTGAACTGGTACTGGGCTGGACTGGTACTGGGCTGTGCTGGCACTGGGCTGAACTGGTACTGGGCTGAACTGGTACTGGGCTGGAATGGTACTGGGCTGGATTGGTACTGGGCTGGACTGGTACCGGGCTGGACTGTTACTGGGCTGTGCTGGAACTGGGCTGAACTGGCACTGGGCTGTGCTGGCACTGGGCTGTTCTGGCAGTGGGCTGAACTGGTACTGGGCTGTGCTGGCACTGGGCTGTTCTGGCTCTGGGCTGAACTGGCACTGGACTGGACTGGTACTGGGCTGTGGTGGCACTGGGCTGTGCTGGAACTGGGCTGAACTGGCACTGGGCTGAACTGGCACTGGGCTGTGCTGGCACTGGGCTGGACTGGCACTGGGCTGAACTGGTACTGGGCTGTGCTGGCACTGGGCTGAACTGGTACTGGGCTGTATTGGCACTGGGCTGGATTGGTACTGGGCTGCTCTGGTACTGGGCTGCACTGGCACTGGGCTGGACTGGTACTGGGCTGTGCTGGCATTGGGCTGGACTGGTACTGGGCTGCTCTGGTACTGGGCTGGACTGGTACTGGGCTGGACTGGCATTGGGCTATGCTGGCACTGCGCTGGACTGGTACTGGGCTGTGCTGGAACTGGGCTGGACTGGTACTGGGCTGTATTGGCACTGGGCTGTGCTGGCACTGGGCTGAACTGGTACTGGGCTGGACTGGTACTGGGCTGAACTGGCACTGGGCTGAACTGGTACTGGGCTGTGCTGGCACTGGGCTGGACTGGCACTGGGCTGTATTGGCACTGGGCTGTGCTGGCACTGGGCTGGACTGGCACTGGGCTGACCTGGCACTGGGCTGAACTGGCACTGGGCTGGAATAGTACTGGGCTGGATTGGTACTGTGCTGGACTGGTACCGGGCTGGACTGTTACTGGGCTGTGCTGGAACTGGGCTGAACTGGCACTGGGCTGTGCTGGTACTGGGCTGAACTGGCACTGGGCTGTTCTGGCACTGGGCTGAACTGGTACTGGGCTGTATTGGCACTTGGCTGCACTGCTACTGGGCTGGACTGGCACTGGGCTGTGCTGGAACTGGGCTGAACTGGCACTGGGCTGTGCTGGCACTGGGCTGTTCTGGCAGTGGGCTGAACTGGTACTGGGCTGTGCTGGCACTGGGCTGTTCTGGCACTGGGCTGAACTGGCACTGGACTGGACTGGTACTGGGCTGTGGTGGCACTGGGCTGTGCTGGAACTGGGCTGAACTGGCACTGGGCTGGACTGGAACTGGGCTGAACTGGTACTGGGCTGTGCTGGCACTGGGCTGAACTGGTACTGGGCTGTATTGGCACTGAGCTGAACTGGCACTGTGCTGGACTGGTACTGGGCTGTGCTGGCACTGGGCTGTGCTGGCACTGGGCTGGACTGGTACTGGGCTGAACTGGTACTGGGCTGTTCTGGCACTGGGCTGAACTGGCACTGGGCTGGACTGGTACTGGGCTGTGCTGGCACTGGGCTGTGCTGGAACTGGTCTGAACTGGCACTGGGCTGGACTGGCACTGGGCTGAACTGGTACTGGGCTGTGCTGGCACTGGGCTGGACTGGTACTGGGCTGTATTTGCACTCGTCTGGACTGGCACTGGGCTGTGCTGGCACTGGGCTGAACTGGCACTGGGCTGTATTGGCACTGGGCTGGACTGGTACTGGGCTGCTCTGGCACTGGGCTGCACTGGCACTGGGCTGGACTGGTACTGGGCTGAACTGGCACTGGGCTGTGCTGGCACTGGGCTGAACTGGCACTGGGCTGTATTGGCACTGGGCTGTGCTGGCACTGGGCTGAACTGGTACTGGGCTGTATTGGCACTGGGCTGCACTGCTACTGGGCTGAACTGGCACTGGGCTGGTCTGGCACTGGGCTGTGCTGGCACTGGGCTGGATTGGTACTGGGCTATGCTGGAACTGGGCTGAACTGGCTCTGGGCTGAACTGGCACTGGACTGGACTGGTGCTGGGCTGTGGTGGCACTGGGCTGTGCTGGTACTGGGCTGTGCTGGCACTGGGCTGGACTGGTACTGGGCTGTATTGGCACTGGGCTGGACTGGTACTGTGCTGGACTGGTACTGGGCTGTGCTGGCACTGGGCTGAACTGGCACTGGGCTGTATTGGCACTGGGCTGTATTGGCACTGGGCTGGACTGGTACTGTGCTGGACTGGTACTGGGCTGTGCTGGTACTGGTCAGTGCTGGCACTGGGCTGAACTGGCACTGGGCTGTATTGGCACTGGGCTGGACTGGTACTGGGCTGCTCTGGCACTGGGCTGGACTGGCACTGGGCTGGACTGGTACTGGGCTGAACTGGCACTGGGCTGGGCTGGCAATGGGCTGGACTGGTACCGGGCAGGACTGGCACCGGGTTGAACTGGTACTGGGCTGAACTGGTACTGGGCTGTGCTGGCACTGGGCTGTGATGACACTGGGCTCGACTGGTACTGGGCTGTGCTGGAACTGGGCTGAACTGGCACTGGGCTGTGCTGGCACTGGGCTGAACTGGTACTGGGCTGTGCTGGCCATGGGATGGACTTGTAATGGGCTGGACTGGTACTGGGCTGTGTTGAAACTGGGCTGAACTGGCACTGGTCTGTATTGGCACTGGGCTGAACTGGTACTGGGCTGTATTGGCACTGGGCTGGACTTGTACTGGGCTGGACTGGTACTGGGCTGTGTTGAAACTGGGCTGAACTGGCACTGGTCTGTATTGGCACTGGGCTGGACTGGTACTGGGCTGCTCTCGCACTGGGCTGGACTTGCACTGGGCTGGACTGGTACTGGGCTGTGCTGGCACTGGGCTGGACTGGTACCGGGCAGGACTGGCACTGGGCTGTGCTGGTACTGGGCTGAACTGGCACTGGGCTGGACTGGTACTGGGCTGCTCTGGCACTGGGCTGGACTGGCACTGGGCTGGACTGGCATTGGGCTGTGCTGGCACTGGCCTGTGCTGGAACTGGGCTGAACTGGCACTGGGCTGGACTGGCACTGGGCTGGACTTGCACTGGGCTGGACTGGCACTGGGCTGTGCTGGCACTGGGCTGGACTGGTACTGGGCTGGACTGGTACTGGGCTGAACTGGCACTGGGCTGTATTGGCACTGGGCTGGACTTGTACTGGGCTGGACTGGTACTGGGCTGAACTGGCACTGGGCTGTATTGGCACTGGGCTGGACTTGTACTGGGCTGGACTGGTACTGGGCTGCTCTGGCACTGGGCTGCACTTGCACTGGGCTGGACTGGTACTGGGCTGTGCTGGCACTGGGCTGGACTGGCACTGGGTTGCTCTGGCACTGGGCTGAACTGGCACTGGGCTGGACTGGTACTGGGCTGTGCTGGCACTGGGCTGGACTGGTACTGGGCTGTGCTGGCACTGGGCTGTGCTGGAACTGGGCTGAACTGGCACTGGGCTGGACTGGCACTGGGCTGAAGAGGTACTGGGCTGTGCTGGCACTGGACTGGACTGGTACTGGGCTGTATTTGCAATGGGCTGAACTGGCACTGGGCTGGACTGGCACTGGGCTGGACTGTTACTGGGCTGGACTGGTACTGGGCTGGACTGGTACTGGGCTGTGCTGGCACTGGGCTGAACTGGTACTTGGCTGTGCTGGCACTGGGATGGACTGGTACTGGGCTGTATTGGCACTGGGCTGGACTGGTACTGGGCTGTGCTGGCACTGGGCTGAACTGGTACTGGGCTGGACTGGTACTGGGCTGTGCTGTCACTGGGCTGAACTGGCACTGGGCTGAACTGGTACTGGGCTGGACTGGCACTGGGCTGGACTGTTACTGGGCTGGACTCGTACTGGGCTGGACTGGTACTGGGCTGTGCTGGCACTGGGCTGAACTGGTACTTGGCTGTGCTGGCACTGGGATGGACTGGTACTGGGCTGTATTGGCACTGGGCTGGAGTGGTACTGGGCTGTGCTGGCACTGGGCTGAACTGGTACTGGGCTGGACTGGTACTGGGCTGTGCTGGCACTGGGCTGAACTGGTACTGGGCTGTGCTGGCACTTGGCTGGATTGATACTGGGCTGTATTGGCACTGGGCTGGACTGTTACTGGGCTGGACTGGTACTGGGCTGGACTGGTACCGGGCTGGACTGGCACCGGGTTGAACTGGCACTGGTCTGTGCTGGCACTGGGCTGGACTGGTACTGGGCTGCTCTGGCACTGGGCTGGACTGGTACTGGGCTGAACTGGCACTGGGCTGGACTGGCACTGGGCTGGACTGTTACTGGGCTGGACTGGTAATGGGCTGGACTGGTACTGGGCTGTGCTGGCACTGGGCTGAACTGGTACTTGGCTGTGCTGGCACTGGGATGGACTGGTACTGGGCTGTATTGGCACTGGGCTGGAGTGGTACTGGGCTGTGCTGGCACTGGGCTGAACTGGTACTGGGCTGGACTGGTACTGGGCTGTGCTGGCACTGGGCTGAACTGGTACTGGGCTGGACTGGTACTGGGCTGTGCTGGCACTGGGCTGAACTGGTACTGGGCTGTGCTGGCACTTGGCTGGATTGATACTGGGCTGTATTGGCACTGGGCTAAACTGGCACTGGGCTGGACTGGTACTGGGCTGGACTGGTACTGGGCTGCTCTGGCACTGGGCTGGACTGGTACTGGGCTGAACTGGCACTGGGCTGAACTGGTACTGGGCTGGACTGGTACTGGGCTGTGCTGGCACTGGGCTGAACTGGTACTGGGCTGGACTGGTACTGGGCTGTGCTGGCACTGGGCTGAACTGGTACTGGGCTGTGCTGGCACTGGGCTGAACTGGTACTGGGCTGGACTGGTACTGGGCTGTGCTGGCACTGGGCTGAACTGGTACTGGGCTGTGCTGGCACTTGGCTGGATTGATACTGGGCTGTATTGGCACTGGGCTGAACTGGTACAGGGCTGGACTGGTACTGGGCTGTGCTGGCACTGGGCTGAACTGGTACTGGGCTGGACTGGTACTGGGCTGTGCTGGCACTGGGCTGAACTGGTACTGGGCTGTGCTGGCACTTGGCTGGATTGATACTGGGCTGTATTGGCACTGGGCTGAACTGGTACAGGGCTGGACTGGTACTGGGCTGAACTGGCACATGGCTGTATTGGCACTGGGTTGCTCTGGCACTGGGCTGCACTGGCACGGGGCTGGACTGGTACTGGGCTGAACTGGTACTGGGCTGTGCTGGCACTGGGCTGGACTGGCACTGGGCTGAACTGGCACTGGGCTGGACTGGCATTGGGTTGAACTGGCACTGGGCTGGACTGGCACTGGGCTGTATTGGCACTGGGCTATGCTGGCACTGGGCTGAACTGGCACTGGGCTGTTCTGGAACTGGGCTGGACTGGCACTGGGCTGGACGGTTACTGGGCTGTGCTGGCACTGGGCTGGACTGGTACTGGGCTGGACTGGCACTGGGCTGGACTGGCACTGGGCTGTATTGGCACTGGGCTGTGCTGGCACTGGGCTGGACTGGTACTGGGCTGTATTGGCACTGGGCTGAACTGGTACAGGGCTGGACTGGTACTGGGCTGAACTGGCACTGGGCTGTATTGGCACTGGGTTGCTCTGGCACTGGGCTGCACTGGCATGGGGCTGGACTGGTACTGGGCTGTGCTGGCACTGGGCTGGACTGGTACTGGGCTGTGCTGGCACTGGGCTGAACTGGCACTGGGCTGCACTGGCACTGGGCTGGACTGGCACTGGGCTGAACTGGTACTGGGCTGTATTGGCACTGGGCTGAACTGGTACTGGGCTGTATTGGCACTGGGCTGAACTGGCACTGGGCTGAACTGGCACTGGGCTGTTCTGGAACTGGGCTGGACTGGCACTGGGCTGAAGTGGTACTGGGCTGGACGGTTACTGGGCTGTGCTGGCACTGGGCTGGACTGGTACTGGGCTGGACTGGCACTGGGCTGGACTGGCACTGGGCTGTATTGGCACTGGGCTGTGCTGGCACTGGGATGGACTGGTACTGGGCTGTATTGGCACTGGGCTAAACTGGCACTGGGCTGGACTGGTACTGGGCTGGACTGGTACTGGGCTGCTCTGGCACTGGGCTGGACTGGTACTGGGCTGAACTGGTACCGGGCTGGACTGGCACCGGGTTGAACTGGCACTGGTCTGTGCTGGCACTGGGCTGGACTGGTACTGGGCTGCTCTGGCACTGGGCTGGACTGGTACTGGGCTGAACTGGCACTGGGCTGGACTGGCACTGGGCTGGACTGTTACTGGGCTGGACTGGTAATGGGCTGGACTGGTACTGGGCTGTGCTGGCACTGGGCTGAACTGGTACTTGGCTGTGCTGGCACTGGGATGGACTGGTACTGGGCTGTATTGGCACTGGGCTGGACTGGTACTGGGCTGTGCTGGCACTGGGCTGGACTGGTACTGGGCTGTGCTGGCACTGGGCTGAACTGGTACTGGGCTGTGCTGGCACTTGGCTGGATTGATACTGGGCTGTATTGGCACTGGGCTAAACTGGCACTGGGCTGGACTGGTACTGGGCTGGACTGGTACTGGGCTGCTCTGGCACTGGGCTGGACTGGTACTGGGCTGAACTGGCGCTGGGCTGGACTGGCACTGGGCTGGACTGTTACTGGGCTGGACTCGTACTGGGCTGGACTGGTACTGGGCTGTGCTGGCACTGGGCTGAACTGGTACTTGGCTGTGCTGGCACTGGGATGGACTGGTACTGGGCTGTATTGGCACTGGGCTGGAGTGGTACTGGGCTGTGCTGGCACTGGGCTGAACTGGTACTGGGCTGGACTGGTACTGGGCTGTGCTGGCACTGGGCTGAACTGGTACTGGGCTGGACTGGTACTGGGCTGTGCTGGCACTGGGCTGAACTGGTACTGGGCTGGACTGGTACTGGGCTGTGCTGGCACTGGGCTGAACTGGTACTTGGCTGTGCTGGCACTGGGATGGACTGGTACTGGGCTGTATTGGCACTGGGCTGGAGTGGTACTGGGCTGTGCTGGCACTGGGCTGAACTGGTACTGGGCTGTGCTGGTACTGGGCTGTGCTGGCACTTGGCTGGATTGATACTGGGCTGTATTGGCACTGGGCTGGACTGTTACTGGGCTGGACTGGTACTGGGCTGGACTGGTACCGGGCTGGACTGGCACCGGGTTGAACTGGCACTGGTCTGTGCTGGCACTGGGCTGGACTGGTACTGGGCTGTGCTGTCACTGGGCTGAACTGGCACTGGTCTGTATTGGCACTGGGCTGGACTGGTACTGGGCTGAACTGGCACTGGGCTGGACTGGCACTGGGCTGGACTGTTACTGGGCTGGACTGGTAATGGGCTGGACTGGTACTGGGCTGTGCTGGCACTGGGCTGAACTGGTACTTGGCTGTGCTGGCACTGGGATGGACTGGTACTGGGCTGTATTGGCACTGGGCTGGACTGGTACTGGGCTGTGCTGGCACTTGGCTGGATTGATACTGGGCTGTATTGGCACTGGGCTGAACTGGTACAGGGCTGAACTGGTACTGGGCTGTGCTGGCACTGGGCTGAACTGGTACTGGGCTGGACTGGTACTGGGCTGTGCTGGCACTGGGCTGAACTGGTACTGGGCTGTGCTGGCACTGGGCTGTATTGGCACTGGGCTGCACTGGCACGGGGCTGGACTGGTACTGGGCTGTGCTGGCACTGGGCTGGACTGGCACTGGGCTGAACTGGCACTGGGCTGGACTGGCACTGGGCTGGACTGGTACTGGGCTGAACTGGCACTGGGCTGGACTGGCACGGGGCTGGACTGGTACTGGGCTGAACTGGCACTGGGCTGTATTGGCACTGGGCTATGCTGGCACTGGGCTGAACTGGCACTGGGCTGGACTGGCACTGGGCTGTATTGGCACTGGGCTGAACTGGTACAGGGCTGGACTGGTACTGGGCTGAACTGGCACTGGGCTGTATTGGCACTGGGTTGCTCTGGCACTGGGCTGCACTGGCACGGGGCTGGACTGGTACTGGGCTGTGCTGGCACTGGGCTGGACTGGCACTGGGCTGAACTGGCACTGGGCTGGACTGGCACTGGGCTGGACTGGTACTGGGCTGAACTGGCACTGGGCTGGACTGGCACTGGGCTGGACTGGTACTGGGCTGAACTGGCACTGGGCTGAACTGGCACTGGGCTGTGCTGGCACTGGGCTGAACTGGTACTGGGCTGGACTGGTACTGGGCTGTGCTGTCACTGGGCTGAACTGGTACTGAGCTGTGCTGGCACTGGGATGGACTGGTACTGGGCTGTATTGGCACTGGGCTAAACTGGCACTGGGCTGGACTGTTACTGGGCTGGACTCGTACTGGGCTGGACTGGTACTGGGCTGTGCTGGCATTGGGCTGAACTGGCACTGGGCTGTATTGGCACTGGGCTGGACAGGTACTGGGCTGGACTGGTACTGGGCTGTGCTGGCACTGGGCTGAACTGGTACTGGGCTGTGCTGGCACTGGGCTGGACTGGTACTGGGCTGTGCTGGAACAGGGCTGGACTGGAACTGGGCTGTGCTGGCACTGGGCTGGACTGGTAGTGGGCTGGACTGGTACCGGGCTGGACTGGCACTGGGCTGGACTGGCACTGGGCTGTGCTGGCACTGGGCTGAACTGGCACTGGGCTGTATTGGCACTGGGCTGGACTGGTACTGGGCTGCTCTGGCACTGGGCTGGACTGGTACTGGGCTGAACTGGCACAGGGTTGAACTGGCACCGGGTTGAACTGGCACTGGGCTGTGCTGGTACTGGGCTGCTCTGGCACTGGGCCGGACTGGTACTGGGCTGTGCTGGCACTGGGCTGTGCTGGAACTGGGCTGAATTGGCACTGGGCTGGACTGGCACTGGGCTGAAGTGGTAGTGGGCTGTGCTGGCACTGGGCTGGACTGGTACTGGGCTGGATTGATACTGGGCTGTACTGGCACTGGGCTGTGCTGGCGCTGGGCTGGACTGGTACTGGGCTGTGCTGTCACTGGGCTGAACTGGCACTGGTCTGTATTGGCACTGGGCTGGACTGGTACTGGGCTGCTCTGGCACTGGGATGGACTGGTACTGGGCTGTATTGGCACTGGGCTGGACTGGTACTGGGCTGTGCTGGCACTGGGCTGAACTGGTACTGGGCTGGACTGGTACTGGGCTGTGCTGGCACTGGGCTGAACTGGTACTGGGCTGTGCTGGTACTGGGCTGGATTGATACTGGGCTGTATTGGCACTGGGCTGAACTGGTACAGGGCTGGACTGGTACTGGGCTGAACTGGCACTGGGCTGTATTGGCACTGGGTTGCTCTGGCACTGGGCTGCACTGGCACGGGGCTGGACTGGTACTGGGCTGTGCTGGCACTGGGCTGGACTGGCACTGGGCTGAACTGGCACTGGGCTGGACTGGCACTGGGCTGGACTGGTACTGGGCTGAACTGGCACTGGGCTGGACTGGCACTGGGCTGGACTGGTACTGCGCTGAACTGGCACTGGGCTGTATTGGCACTGGGCTGTGCTGGCACTGGGCTGAACTGGTACTGGGCTGTGCTGGCACTGGGCTGGACTGGTACTGGGCTGTGCTGGAACAGGGCTGGACTGGAACTGGGCTGTGCTGGCACTGGGCTGGACTGGTAGTGGGCTGGACTGGTACCGGGCTGGACTGGCACCGGGTTGAACTGGCACCGGGTTGAACTGGTACTGGGCTGGACTGGTACTGGGCTGTGCTGTCACTGGGCTGAACTGGCACTGGGCTGTATTGGCACTGGGCTGGACTGGTACTGGGCTGCTCTGGCACTGGGCTGGACTGGTACTGGGCTGAACTTGCACGGGGTTGAACTGGCACCGGGTTGAACTGGCACTGGGCTGTGCTGGTACTGGCTGCTCTGGCACTGGCCGGACTGTACTGGGC
>CAJRAV010000004.1:82379-221970 GCA_907165065.1 Caprimulgus europaeus
CTGGCACTGGGCTGAACTGGTACTGGGCTGAACTGGTACCATAGGGCTGGACTGGTACTGGGCTGGACTGGCACTGGGCTGGACTGGCACTGGGCTGTATTGGCACTGGGCTGGACTGGTACTGGGCTGCTCTGGCACTGGGCTGGACTGGCACTGGGCTGGACTGGCACTGGGCTGTGCTGGCACTGGGCTGCTCTGGCACTGGGCTGAACTGGTACTGGGCTGGACTGGTACTGGGCTGGACTGGTACTGGGCTGGACTGGCACTGGGCTGGACTGGCACTGGGCTGTATTGGCACTGGGCTGGACTGGTACTGGGCTGCTCTGGTACTGGTCTTCACTGGCACTGGGCTGGACTGATACTGGGCTGGACTGGCACTGGGCTGGACTGGCACTGGGCTGTATTGGCACTGGGCTGGACTGGTACTGGGCTGCTCTGGTACTGGTCTTCACTGGCACTGGGCTGGACTGGTACTGGGCTGCTCTGGCACTGGGCTGTGCTGGTACTGGGCTGAACTGGCACTGGGCTGGACTGGCACTGGGCTGTGCTGGCACTGGGCTGGACTGGCACTGGGCTGGACTGGCACTGGGCTGTGCTGGCACTGGGCTGTCCTGGCACTCGACTGGACTGGCACTGGTCTGGACTGGTACTGGGCTGGACTGGCACTGGGCTGAACTTGCACTGGGCTTCTCTGGCACTGGGCTGAACTGGCACTGAGCTGAACTGGCACCGGGTTGAACTGGCACTGGTCTGTGCTGGCACTGGTCTGTGCTGGCACTGGGCTGAACTGGTACTGGGCTGGACTGGTACCGGGCTGGACTGGTACTGGGCTGGACTGGCACTGGGCTGGACTGGCACTGGGCTGTATTGGCACGGGGCTGGACTGGTACTGGGCTGCTCTGGTACTGGTCTTCACTGGCACTGGGCTGGACTGGTACTGGGCTGGACTGGCACTGGGCTGGACTGGCACTGGGCTGTATTGGCACTGGGCTGGACTGGTACTGGGCTGCTCTGGTACTGGTCTTCACTGGCACTGGCCTGGACTGGTACTGGGCTGCTCTGGCACTGGGCTGTGCTGGTACTGGGCTGAACTGGCACTGGGCTGGACTGGCACTGGGCTGTGCTGGCACTGGGCTGGACTGGCACTGATCTGGACTGGCACTGGGCTGAGCTGGCACTGGGCTGTCCTGGCACTCGGCTGGACTGGCACTGGTCTGGACTGGTACTGGGCTGGACTGGCACTGGGCTGAACTTGCACTGGGCTTCTCTGGCACTGGGCTGAACTGGCACTGAGCTGAACTGGCACCGGGTTGAACTGGCACTGGTCTGTGCTGGCACTGGTCTGTGCTGGCACTGGGCTGAACTGGTACTGGGCTGGACTGGTACCGGGCTGGACTGGTACTGGGCTGGACTGGCACTGGGCTGTATTGGCACTGGGCTGGACTGGTACTGGGCTGCTCTGGTACTGGTCTTCACTGGCACTGGGCTGTGCTGGTACTGGGCTGAACTGGCACTGGGCTGGACTGGCACTGGGCTGTGCTGGCACTGGGCTGTCCTGGCACTCGACTGGACTGGCACTGGGCTGGACTGGCACTGGGCTGGACTGGTACTGGGCTGGACTGGCACTGGGCTGAACTGGCACTGGGCTGCTCTGGCACTGGGCTGAACTGGCACTGGGCTGAACTGGCACTGGGCTGTATTGGCACTGGGCTGTGCTGGTACTGGGCTGGACTGGCACTGGGCTGAACTGGCACTGGGCTGTTCTGGCACTGGGCTGAACTGGCACTGAGCTGAACTGGCACTGGGCTGAACTGGCACTGGGCTGTATTGGCACTGGGCTGTGCTGGCACTGGGCTGCACTGGCACTGGGCTGGACTGGCACTGGGCTGAACTGGTACTGGGCTGTGCTGGCACTGGGCTGGACTGGTACTGGGCTGTATTGGCACTGGGCTGGACTGGTACTGTGCTGGACTGGTACTGGGCTGTGCTGGCACTGGGCTGAACTGGCACTGGGCTGTATTGGCACTGGGCTGTGCTGGAACTGGGCTGAACTGGCTCTGGGCTGTATTGGCACTAGTCTGGACTGGTACTGGGCTGCTCTGGCACTGGGCTGTGCTGTCACTGGGCTGGTCTGGTACTGGGCTGTATTGGCACTGGGCTGTGCTGGCTCCGGTTTGAACTGGCACCGGGTTGAACTGGCACTGGGCTGTGCTGGCGCTGGGCTGGACTGGTACTGGGCTGTGCTGGAACTGGGCTGAACTGGCACTGGGCTGTATTGGCACTGGGCTGGACTGGTACTGGGCTGGACTGGCACTGAGCTGAACTGCCACTGGGCTGGACTGGTACTGGGCTGCTGTGGCACTGGGCTGCACTGGCACTGGGCTGGACTGGTACTCGCTGTGCTGGCACTGGGCTGGACTGGCACTGGGCTGAACTGGTACTGGGCTGTGCTGGCACTGGGCTGGACTGGTACTGGGCTGGACTGGCACTGAGCAGTGTTGGCACTGGGCTGGACTGGCACTGGGCTGGACTAGTACTGGGCTGTGCTGGAACTGGGCTGAACTGGCACTGGGCTGTGCTGGCACTGGGCTGAACTGGTACTGGGCTGGACTGGTTCTGGGCTGTGCTGGCACTGGAATGGACTGGTACTGGGCTGTATTGGCACTGGGCTGGACTGGTACTGGGCTGCTCTGGCACTGGGCTGCACTGGTACTGGGCTGAACTGGCACTGGGCTGGACTGGCACTGGGCTGAACTGGCTCTGGGCTGGACTGGCACCGGGTTGAACTGGCACTGGGCTGTACTGGCACTGGTCTGTGCTGGTACTGGGTTGAACTGGCACTGGGCTGGACTGGCACTGGGCTGGACTGGTACTGGGCTGTGCTGGCACTGGGCTGGACTGGCACTGGGCTGTATTGGCACTGGGCTGTGATGGCACCGGGCTGGTCTGGCACCGGTTTGAACTGGCACCGGGTTGAACTGGCACTGGTCTGTGCTGGCACTGGTCTGTGCTGGCACTGGGCTGAACTGGTACTGGGCTGGACTGGTACCGGGCTGGACTGGTAATGGGCTGGACTGGCACTGGGCTGGACTGGCACTGGGCTGTATTGGCACTGGGCTGGACTGGTACTGGGCTGCTCTGGTACTGGTCTTCACTGGCACTGGGCTGGACTGGCACTGGGCTGTACTGGCACTGGGCTGCTCTGGCACTGGGCTGAACTGGTACTGGGCTGGACTGGTACTGGGCTGGACTGGTACTGGGCTGGACAGGCACTGGGCTGGACTGGCACTGGGCTGTATTGGCACTGGGCTGGACTGGTACTGGGCTGCTCTGGCACTGGGCTGCACTGGCACTGGGCTGGACTGGTACTGGGCTGGACTGGCACTGGGCTGGACTGGCACTGGGCTGTATTGGCACTGGGCTGGACTGGTACTGGGCTGCTCTGGTACTGGTCTTCACTGGCACTGGGCTGGACTGGTACTGGGCTGCTCTGGCACTGGGCTGTGCTGGTACTGGGCTGAACTGGCACTGGGCTGGACTGGCACTGGGCTGTGCTGGCACTGGGCTGGACTGGCACTGATCTGGACTGGCACTGGGCTGAGCTGGCACTGGGCTGTCCTGGCACTCGACTGGACTGGCACTGGTCTGGACTGGTACTGGGCTGGACTGGCACTGGGCTGAACTTGCACTGGGCTTCTCTGGCACTGGGCTGAACTGGCACTGAGCTGAACTGGCACCGGGTTGAACTGGCACTGGTCTGTGCTGGCACTGGTCTGTGCTGGCACTGGGCTGAACTGGTACTGGGCTGGACTGGTACCGGGCTGGACTGGTACTGGGCTGGACAGGCACTGGGCTGGACTGGCACTGGGCTGTATTGGCACGGGGCTGGACTGGTACTGGGCTGCTCTGGCACTGGGCTGCACTGGCACTGGGCTGGACTGGTACTGGGCTGGACTGGCACTGGGCTGGACTGGCACTGGGCTGTATTGGCACTGGGCTGGACTGGTACTGGGCTGCTCTGGTACTGGTCTTCACTGGCACTGGCCTGGACTGGTACTGGGCTGCTCTGGCACTGGGCTGTGCTGGTACTGGGCTGAACTGGCACTGGGCTTGACTGGCACTGGGCTGTGCTGGCACTGGGCTGGACTGGCACTGATCTGGACTGGCACTGGGCTGAGCTGGCACTGGGCTGTCCTGGCACTCGACTGGACTGGCACTGGTCTGGACTGGTACTGGGCTGGACTGGCACTGGGCTGAACTTGCACTGGGCTTCTCTGGCACTGGGCTGAACTGGCACTGAGCTGAACTGGCACCGGGTTGAACTGGCACTGGTCTGTGCTGGCACTGGTCTGTGCTGGCACTGGGCTGAACTGGTACT
The DNA here is from genome assembly GCA_907165065.1 of Caprimulgus europaeus. The sequence continues at coordinate 86,758 of CAJRAV010000004.1, forward strand.
GGGCTGGACTGGTACCGGGCTGGACTGGTACTGGGCTGGACTGGCACTGGGCTGTATTGGCACTGGGCTGGACTGGTACTGGGCTGCTCTGGTACTGGTCTTCACTGGCACTGGGCTGTGCTGGTACTGGGCTGCTCTGGCACTGGGCTGTGCTGGTACTGGGCTGAACTGGCACTGGGCTGGACTGGCACTGGGCTGTGCTGGCACTGGGCTGGACTGGCACTGATCTGGACTGGCACTGGGCTGAGCTGGCACTGGGCTGTCCTGGCACTCGACTGGACTGGCACTGGTCTGGACTGGTACTGGGCTGGACTGGCACTGGGCTGAACTTGCACTGGGCTTCTCTGGCACTGGGCTGAACTGGCACTGAGCTGAACTGGCACCGGGTTGAACTGGCACTGGTCTGTGCTGGCACTGGTCTGTGCTGGCACTGGGCTGAACTGGTACTGGGCTGGACTGGTACCGGGCTGGACTGGTACTGGGCTGGACAGGCACTGGGCTGGACTGGCACTGGGCTGTATTGGCACGGGGCTGGACTGGTACTGGGCTGCTCTGGTACTGGTCTTCACTGGCACTGGGCTGGACTGGTACTGGGCTGGACTGGCACTGGGCTGGACTGGCACTGGGCTGTATTGGCACTGGGCTGGACTGGTACTGGGCTGCTCTGGTACTGGTCTTCACTGGCACTGGCCTGGACTGGTACTGGGCTGCTCTGGCACTGGGCTGTGCTGGTACTGGGCTGAACTGGCACTGGGCTTGACTGGCACTGGGCTGTGCTGGCACTGGGCTGGACTGGCACTGATCTGGACTGGCACTGGGCTGAGCTGGCACTGGGCTGTCCTGGCACTCGACTGGACTGGCACTGGTCTGGACTGGTACTGGGCTGGACTGGCACTGGGCTGAACTTGCACTGGGCTTCTCTGGCACTGGGCTGAACTGGCACTGAGCTGAACTGGCACCGGGTTGAACTGGCACTGGTCTGTGCTGGCACTGGTCTGTGCTGGCACTGGGCTGAACTGGTACTGGGCTGGACTGGTACCGGGCTGGACTGGTACTGGGCTGGACTGGCACTGGGCTGTATTGGCACTGGGCTGGACTGGTACTGGGCTGCTCTGGTACTGGTCTTCACTGGCACTGGGCTGTGCTGGTACTGGGCTGAACTGGCACTGGGCTGGACTGGCACTGGGCTGTGCTGGCACTGGGCTGTCCTGGCACTCGACTGGACTGGCACTGGGCTGGACTGGCACTGGTCTGGACTGGTACTGGGCTGGACTGGCACTGGGCTGAACTGGCACTGGGCTGTTCTGGCACTGGGCTGAACTGGCACTGAGCTGAACTGGCACTGGGCTGAACTGGCACTGGGCTGTATTGGCACTGGGCTGTGCTGGAACTGGTCTGAACTGGCACTGGGCTGGACTGGCACTGGGCTGAACTGGTACTGGGCTGTGCTGGCACTGGGCTGGACTGGTATTGGGCTGTATTGGCACTGGGCTGGACTGGCACTGGGCTGTATTGGCACTGGGCTGTGCTGGAACTGGGCTGAACTGGCTCTGGGCTGTATTGGCACTAGTCTGGACTGGTACTGGGCTGGACTGGCACTGAGCTGAACTGCCACTGGGCTGGACTGGTACTGGGCTGCTGTGGCACTGGGCTGCACTGGCACTGGGCTGGACTGGTACTCGCTGTGCTGGCACTGGGCTGGACTGGCACTGGGCTGAACTGGTACTGGGCTGTGCTGGCACTGGGCTGGACTGGTACTGGGCTGGACTGGCACTGAGCAGTGTTGGCACTGGGCTGGACTGGCACTGGGCTGGACTGGTACTGGGCTGTGCTGGAACTGGGCTGAACTGGCACTGGGCTGTGCTGGCACTGGGCTGAACTGGTACTGGGCTGGACTGGTTCTGGGCTGTGCTGGCACTGGAATGGACTGGTACTGGGCTGTATTGGCACTGGGCTGGACTGGTACTGGGCTGCTCTGGCACTGGGCTGCACTGGTACTGGGCTGAACTGGCACTGGGCTGGACTGGCACTGGGCTGAACTGGCACTGGGCTGGACTGGCACCGGGTTGAACTGGCACTGGGCTGTGCTGGTACTGGGTTGAACTGGCACTGGGCTGGACTGGCACTGGGCTGGACTGGTACTGGGCTGTGCTGGCACTGGGCTGGACTGGCACTGGGCTGTATTGGCACTGGGCTGTGATGGCACCGGGCTGGTCTGGCACCGGTTTGAACTGGCACCGGGTTGAACTGGCACTGGTCTGTGCTGGCACTGGTCTGTGCTGGCACTGGGCTGAACTGGTACTGGGCTGAACTGGTACCGGGCTGGACTGGTAATGGGCTGGACTGGCACTGGGCTGGACTGGCACTGGGCTGTATTGGCACTGGGCTGGACTGGTACTGGGCTGCTCTGGTACTGGTCTTCACTGGCACTGGGCTGGACTGGCACTGGGCTGTTCTGGCACTGGGCTGCTCTGGCACTGGGCTGAACTGGTACTGGGCTGGACTGGTACTGGGCTGGACTGGTACTGGGCTGGACAGGCACTGGGCTGGACTGGCACTGGGCTGTATTGGCACTGGGCTGGACTGGTACTGGGCTGCTCTGGTACTGGTCTTCACTGGCACTGGGCTGGACTGGTACTGGGCTGGACTGGCACTGGGCTGGACTGGCACTGGGCTGTATTGGCACTGGGCTGGACTGGTACTGGGCTGCTCTGGTACTGGTCTTCACTGGCACTGGGCTGGACTGGTACTGGGCTGCTCTGGCACTGGGCTGTGCTGGTACTGGGCTGAACTGGCACTGGGCTGGACTGGCACTGGGCTGTGCTGGCACTGGGCTGGACTGGCACTGGGCTGGACTGGCACTGGGCTGTGCTGGCACTGGGCTGTCCTGGCACTCGACTGGACTGGCACTGGTCTGGACTGGTACTGGGCTGGACTGGCACTGGGCTGAACTTGCACTGGGCTTCTCTGGCACTGGGCTGAACTGGCACTGAGCTGAACTGGCACCGGGTTGAACTGGCACTGGTCTGTGCTGGCACTGGTCTGTGCTGGCACTGGGCTGAACTGGTACTGGGCTGGACTGGTACCGGGCTGGACTGGTACTGGGCTGGACAGGCACTGGGCTGGACTGGCACTGGGCTGTATTGGCACGGGGCTGGACTGGTACTGGGCTGCTCTGGTACTGGTCTTCACTGGCACTGGGCTGGACTGGTACTGGGCTGGACTGGCACTGGGCTGGACTGGCACTGGGCTGTATTGGCACTGGGCTGGACTGGTACTGGGCTGCTCTGGTACTGGTCTTCACTGGCACTGGCCTGGACTGGTACTGGGCTGCTCTGGCACTGGGCTGTGCTGGTACTGGGCTGAACTGGCACTGGGCTTGACTGGCACTGGGCTGTGCTGGCACTGGGCTGGACTGGCACTGATCTGGACTGGCACTGGGCTGAGCTGGCACTGGGCTGTCCTGGCACTCGACTGGACTGGCACTGGTCTGGACTGGTACTGGGCTGGACTGGCACTGGGCTGAACTTGCACTGGGCTTCTCTGGCACTGGGCTGAACTGGCACTGAGCTGAACTGGCACCGGGTTGAACTGGCACTGGGCTGGACTGGCACTGGGCTGTATTGGCACTGGGCTGGACTGGTACTGGGCTGCTCTGGTACTGGTCTTCACTGGCACTGGGCTGTGCTGGTACTGGGCTGAACTGGCACTGGGCTGGACTGGCACTGGGCTGTGCTGGCACTGGGCTGTCCTGGCCCTGGGCTGAACTGGCACTGGGCTGGACTGGCACTGGGCTGGACTGGTACTGGGCTGGACTGGCACTGGGCTGAACTGGCACTGGGCTGCTCTGGCACTGGGCTGAACTGGCACTGGGCTGAACTGGCACTGGGCTGTATTGGCACTGGGCTGTGCTGGTACTGGGCTGGACTGGCACTGGGCTGAACTGGCACTGGGCTGTTCTGGCACTGGGCTGAACTGGCACTGAGCTGAACTGGCACTGGGCTGAACTGGCACTGGGCTGTATTGGCACTGGGCTGCACTGGCACTGGGCTGGACTGGCACTGGGCTGGACTGGTACTGGGCTGTGCTGGCACTGGGCTGGACTGGTACTGGGCTGTATTGGCACTGGGCTGGACTGGTACTGGGCTGGACTGGTACTGGGCTGTGCTGGCACTGGGCTGAACTGGCACTGGGCTGTATTGGCACTGGGCTGTGCTGGAACTGGGCTGAACTGGCTCTGGGCTGTATTGGCACTAGTCTGGACTGGTACTGGGCTGCTCTGGCACTGGGCTGTGCTGTCACTGGGCTGGTCTGGTACTGGGCTGTATTGGCACTGGGCTGTGCTGGCTCCGGTTTGAACTGGCACCGGGTTGAACTGGCACTGGGCTGTGCTGGCGCTGGGCTGGACTGGTACTGGGCTGTGCTGGAACTGGGCTGAACTGGCACTGGGCTGTATTGGCACTGGGCTGTGCTGGCACTGGGCTGCACTCGCACTGGGCTGTATTGGCACTGGGCTGGACTGGTACTGGGCTGCTCTGGCAGTGGGCTGCACTGGCACTGGGCTGAACTGGCACTGGACTGTGCTGGCACTGGGCTGGACTGGTACTGGGCTGCTCTGGTACCGGGCTGGACTGGCACCGGGTTGGACTGGCACCGGGTTGAACTGGCACCGGGTTGAACTGGCACTGGGCTGTGCTGGCACTGGGCTGTATTGGCACTGGTCTGTGCTGGCACTGGTCTGTGCTGGTACTGGGCTGAACTGGTACTGGGCTGAACTGGTACCGGGCTGGACTGGTACTGGGCTGGACTGGTACTGGGCTGGACTGGCACTGGGCTGGACTAGGACGGAGCTGAACTGGCACTGGGCTGAACTGGCACTGGGCTGGACTGGTACTGGGCTGTATTGGCTCTGGGCTGTGCTGGCACTGGGCTGAACTGGCACTGGGCTGTGCTGGCACTGGGCTGTGCTGGCACTGGGCTGAACTGGCACTGGGCTGGACTGGTACTGGGCTGCTCTGGCACTGGGCTGTATTGGCTCTGGGCTGTGCTGGCACTGGGCTGTACTGGTACTGGGCTGTGCTGGAACTGGGTTGGACTGGTACCGGGGTGGATTGTCACCGGGTTGAACTGGCACTGGGCTGTGCTGGCACTGGGCTGGACTGGTACCGGGCTGGACTGGTACTGGGCTGAACTGGCACTGGGCTGTTCTGGCACCGGGTGGGTCTCTCCTGACCGCCCCCCCCCGTGTCCCCAGTAGCCCCCCCGTGTGTCCCCCCCCATCTGCCTTGTGTTCCCCCCTCTCTGTGTCCCCCGTAGCCCCCCCCGTGTCCGCCCCCACCACCCCCCTCCGCCGTGCTCCCAGGGTCGCGAGGCCGCAGCCCCTTAGTCCCGCCCACCACCATAGAGGCGGGAGGACCAACCAGAGCGGCCCTGGCGGAGCGTCGGCGCGCATGCGCGAGCCAGCCAGGAAGGCGGAGCCCTGCTTTGATTGACAGCACGTCAGCCAATCACTGAGCGCGGAGAGCCGGATGCACCGGAATCTTCCCGGCATCCCTCGCGCTGACCCCTGACCCCCGGTCTGTGACCCCCGCCCCGCTTCAGCCATGGAGGCGGCGGGAGACCCAGACCCGGCCCCGGCCCCGGCCCCGGCCCCGGCCCCGAGGCGGCGGTTCACACTGCGGGAGGAGGGTCCCACCGAGCCCCCGGTACCGGCGGCCGGGGGAGGCTGAGGCGGGGTTAACCGGGGGGTGGGGGCACCGGGGGGGCGGGGTTAACGGGGGGTGAGAGCACCGGGGGGGCGGGGTTAACGGGGGACACCGGCGGGGACACCGGGGGGGCGGGGTTAACCGGAGAGGGTGTATGGAGATGGGGGGGGGGGACCGGGACCGGGGGGCAGGGTTAGCGGGGGGGGGGGGGGTAGGGGAGGGTTAACCGGGGGGGTGTGTGCAGCTGGGGGGGGGGCCCGGGACCGGGGGGGCCCCGCGCAGAGCTCCCCCCTTTCCCCCCCCCGCCCAGGTCCCGTCGCTCTTCAAACCCTCCGCGCCCCACCCCGCCGCCGCCGCCCCCGGTTCCCCCCCGCCGCCCCCGGTTCCCAGCTCTTACGCCGACTACGTGGTGCAACAATCGGCCGGGCCCGGAGCCACCCAACCGGGCCCGGCAGGGGCTCCTCTCCGGTCCCCCCCCCCCCCAACTCCTGAGCCTGGCCATGACCCCCCCGGGGCAGGTGCACCAGGCGGGGGTGTCCCCGGGAACGGGACCCCCGCGCTGCCCGTGCTCAAACCGGGGGCCAAGAGCAACAGCATCATCGTCAGCCCGCGGCAGGTGAGGGGGGGCAGCACCAGGGCGGGTTGGGTGCACAGTGGGGGGGCAGCACCGGGGCGGGGGCGGGGCACGGTGGGGGTGGCAGCACCGGGGGGCGGTGGGGCACGGGGGGGGCACGGTGGGGGGGCAGCACCGGGGCGGGGGGGGGGCACGGTGGGGGGGCTGCACCGGGAGGGGGGGGAGGTGCACGGTGGGGGGGGAGCACCCGGGGGGGGGGCACACGAGGACGTGCCCCCCCCCCCCCCCGGGGCACACGGAGGGGACGGTGCCGGTGTCACGGCCACGGTGGCTCCGTCCCCTGGTGACCTGGGACACGGAGGGGACACAGAGAGGACCTGGGCACTGTCCCCCCCCCCGCTGACCCCTCCCGGGGACCCCCCCGGGACCCCCCCCCCAGCGGGGGAACCCGGTGCTGCGCTTTGTCCGCAACGTCCCCTGGGAGTTCGGGGACATCGGCCCCGACTATGTCCTGGGCCAGAGCACCTGCGCCCTGTTCCTCAGGTGAGCCCAGGCTGGGGGGGCTGGGGGATCCCTGGGGGTCCCCTCGGTGTCCCCCTGACCCCCCGTGTCCCCCCCTGCCCCCCAGCGTGCGTTACCACCAGCTGCACCCCGGGTACCTCCACCAGCGCCTGCGGCTCCTGGGCCGCGGCTTCGCCCTGCAGCTGCTGCTGCTGCAGGTGGACGTGGTGAGAGGCTGCGGGTCCCCTGTGTCCCCTGTGCCCTGTCCTCTGTGTCCACTGTCCCCTCTGTCCCCTCTGTGTCCCCTGTCCCATTTGTCCCCTCCATGTCCCTTGTCCCCTCTGTCCTGTCCCCTTTTTGTCCCCTGTCCCCTCTGTGTCCCCTGTCCTCTGTGTCCCATGTCCCCTCTGTCCTGTCCCCCTCTGTGTCCCCTGTTCCCTCTGTCCTGTCCCATCTGTCCCCCTGTCCTGTTCTCTCTGTCGTGTCTTGTCTGTTATGTTACCTTTGTCCTGTCCCGTCTGTCCCCTCATTGTCCCCTCCGTTCCCCCTGCTGTCCTGTCCCCTTGCTGTCCTGTCCCCTCTGTCCCCTGTCCCCCTCTGTCCCCCTGTCCTGTCCTATCTGTCCTGTCTTGTCTGTCATGTCGCCTTTGTCCTGTTCCCCTGTCCCCTCATTGTCCCCTCCGTTCCCCCTGCTGTCCTGTCCCCTTGCTGTCCTGTTCCTCTGTCCCCTCCATCCCTGTCCCCTCGTTTCTGTCTCTGTCTCCTCTGTCACTGTCCCCTTGCTGTCCTGTCCCCCTGTCCCCTCTGTCCCTCGCTGTCCTTGTCCCCCTGTTCCCTCACTGTCCTGTTCCTGTCCCCTCATTTCTCTCCCTGTTCCCTTGCTCTCGTTCCCTCTGTTCCATCACTGTCTCCTCTGTCACTGTCCCCTTGCTGTCCTGTCCCTCTGTTCCCTCACTGTCCCCTTGTTGTCCTGTCTCTCTGTCCCCTTGCTATACTCGTCCCGCTATCCTTGTCCCCTCACTCTCCTGTCCCCTTTGTCCCCTCTGTCCCCATCCCTTCACTCTCCTGTCCCCATCCCTTCACTCTCCTGTCCCCATCCCTTCACTCTCCTGTCCCCTCTGTCCCCTTCCCCTCACTTTGCTTGTTCTTCTGTCCCTGTCCTCTCTCGGTCACCTCTGGTCCCCATCCCCTGTCCCCTCTGTCCCTCCTGTCCCCTCACTCTCCCCTGTCCCCTCACTCCCCTGTCCCCTCACTCCCCTGTCCCCCCTGTCCCCGCAGAAGGACCCTCACCAGGTGCTGAAGGAACTGGCCAAGATCTGCATCCTGGCTGACTGCACCCTGCTGGTGGCCTGGAGGTAGGGACTGTCCCTTGTCACCCGTGAGGGGACCCCAGTGTCACCCGTGGGTGTCCCCCCCCCGACTCCCAGTGCCCCCCCAGTCCTGAGGAGGCCGGGCGGTACCTGGAGACCTACAAAGCCTACGAGCAGAAGCCCCCCGACCTGCTGAGGGAGCGGGTGGAGCAGGACTTCCTGTCCAGGGTGAGCCCCTCCCCCCCTCCCTGCACCCCAATTTGGGGACCTTGGGGACCTCGAGGGTCCCCTGAGCCCCCCTGTCCCCCTTTGCCACCCCCCCCCCAGATGACCGACTGCCTGACCAGCATCAAGTCAGTGAACAAGACGGACGCGCTCAGTCTCCTCACCACCTTCGGGGTGAGGCCCCTGTGGGGACATGCCACCCCCCCTGGGGGACACTGGGGACAGGGACACACCCCCCGAGCCCCTCCCCCTCCCCCTCAGCCCCTCCCCCACTCACCCAACCCCCACCCACCCCATGTCCCGCAGTCGCTGGCGGCTGTGGTGGATGCCTCCAGAGAGGACCTGTCCCTCTGTCCCGGTGTTGGACCCCAGAAGGTGAGTGGGGAGGGGACATGGGGGGACACAGGGGACATGGGGGACACAGCCCCCACCCCCCCAGCCTCACTCACCCCCCCCCGTGTCCCCCCTCCCCAGGCCAAGCGGCTCTTTGACGTCCTGCACGAGCCCTTCCTCAAGGTCCCCAGATGAGCCCCCACCCCCCCCAAAATCCCTGGGTTTCTAATAAATGACATTTATTGGTGACACAGCCTCGGGGGGGGGACACGGGGGGGGACACGGGGTGGGGGGGATGGGGCCACCTGGCTGTGCCCGGGGTCACTCCGCCCGCTCCCGCTTGTGCTTCTTCTTCCTCTTGGGCACCTGCAGCTCCTTGGGGGACCCCTCAGTACCTGGGGGGGTCTCCCCAATACCTGGGGGGGTCCCCAGCCCATGCTCCCCCCCCTCCCCGGGCGCTGCCCCCCCCAGTGTCCACACCTCGGGCGGCTCCTTCGTCATCTTCATCTTCCTCTTGGGCACCTCCAGCTCCCCGGGGGCCACCGGGATGTCTGGGGGGGGTCCTGGCCCCTGGTCCCCCCCCCCCCGGGGTCAGCACCTCGGGTGGCTCCTTCATCTTCTTCTTCTTCTTCCTCTTGGGGGGCGGCGGGGGAGGCGTGGGGACACCAGGGGGGGGCGGCGGGGGGGGCGTGGGGACACCGGGGGGGGGGCCGAAGCTCTCGGTGATGATGAGGCAGCCGCGGAGGGGGGGGGGCGCAGGCCAAGGGGCCCGTGGGGGTGTTGGGGGTCAGGAGGAGGGGGTTGCCACCCCCCCCCGGGACCCCCCGCACCCCATAGAGCCGCCTGTCACCGTCACTGTCACCATCGGGGGGGGGCTGGGGCTCCCCGCAGCCGTCCAGGGGCACCATGCAGCCCTCCAGGCTGTGGGGACAGGGGGGTGGGGAGGGGGGGGCCACAGCTGCTGCCACTGCCCCCCCCCCCCCAATGTCACCACCACCACCCCCCCACCATGTCACTGTCACCCCCCCCCCGAGCAGACCCTGATGTCACCAGCCCTGCTGCCAGCGTGGCAGTGGCACTGTGACCCCCCCCGCTCCAATCCCACCCCCCGATGTCACTGTGACCCCCTCCAATCCCACCCCTCGATGTCACCCCCCGATGTCACTGTGACCCCCCCTGCTCCAATCCCACCCCCGATGTCACTGTGACCCCCCCCGCTCCAATCCCACCCCCTGATGTCACTGTGACCCCCCCCTCACCCCGATGTCACTGTGACCCCCCCAATCCCACCCCCCGATGTCACTGTGACCCCCCCTCACCCCGATGTCACTGTGACCCCCCCCGCTCCAATCCCACCCCCGATGTCACTGTGACCCCCCCCGCTCCAATCCCACCCCCTGATGTCACTGTGACCCCCCCTCACCCCGATGTCACTGTGACCCCCCCCAATCCCACCCCCCGATGTCACTGTGACCCCCCCAATCCCACCCCCCGATGTCACTGTGACCCCCCCTCACCCCGATGTCACTGTGACCCCCCCGCTCCAATCCCACCCCCGATGTCACTGTGACCCCCCCCGCTCCAATCCCACCCCCTGATGTCACTGTGACCCCCCCTCACCCCGATGTCACTGTGCCCCCCCCCAATCCCACCCCCCGATGTCACTGTGCCCCCCCCTCACCCCGATGTCACTGTGACCCCCCCAATCCCACCCCCCGATGTCACTGTGACCCCCCCCGCTCCAATCCCACCCCCTGATGTCACTGTGATCCCCCCTGCTCCAATCCCACCCCCTGATGTCACTGTGACCCCCCCTCACCCCGATGTCACTGTGACCCCCCCCGCTCCAATCCCACCCCCTGATGTCACTGTGACCCCCCCTCACCCCGATGTCACTGTGACCCCCCCCAATCCCACCCGCCGATGTCACTGTGACCCCCCCTCACCCCGATGTCACTGTGACCCCCCCCAATCCCACCCCCCGATGTCACTGTGCCCCCCCCTCACCCCGATGTCACTGTGACCCCCCCCAATCCCACCCCCCGATGTCACTGTGACCTCCCCCGATGCCACTGAGACCCCCCCTCACCCCGATGTCACTGTGACCCCCCCCCCCCGATGTCACTGTGCCCCCTCCCGATGTTGCTGTCCCCTCCCCGTGCCCCCCCCTGGGCTGACCTCTCGGGGCAGAAGTCAGCGGGGGCGCGGATGAGCCAGAGCTCGGTGGAGGGACCCCCCAGGAGGGGGCAGGGGGTCGCCGCCTCGAATTCGGGGGGGCACTGGAACCGCACCGGCCCTGGGGGGGGGGAGGGGGCTATGCTGTGACCCCCCCTGACCCCCGCTCCTGCCCTGTGCGCCCCTCATTAACCCCCCACCCCCCTCCAGAGCCCATGTGTGCCCCGCCATGTCCCTTCCAGCCTCCCCACACCCCATGTGTGCCCCCCCATGTCCCCTCCAGCCCCCCCAGACCCCATGTGTGCCCCCCCATGTCCCCTCCAGACCCCCCGACCCCATGTGTGCCCCCCATGTCCCCTCCAGACCCCATGTGTGCCCCCCGCATGTCCCCCCCATGTCCCTTTGCCCCTTCCATGGCGCCCCCAGTACCACCCATTGCCCCCCCAATGCCCCCCCCGTCCTCTTCCTGCCCCTTCCTGTCCCCCCCCATGTCCCCGTGTCACTTCCATGTCCCCCCATCACCCCCCTGTCCCTAGACCCCCCCCCCACTCACCCGCCATGCCGCCGCGTGCCCCGTGTGGCCCCGCCCCCAGCCGTGGCCCAGCCCCCAAGCCCCGCCCCCTGGACGCGCTCATCCAACCACAGAGCGCGGGAGCGGCCGCGCCCCGTCCCCGCGGGGCAGTTGGTGCGGTCCGGGAGCGGGGGGCGGGGCCGGGAGCGGGGGGCGGGGCCGGGAGCGGGGGGCGGGGCCGGGAGGTGGTGGCGCTGCAGGTATCGGGACCGGGGGGCTCTGACCCCCCCCCCCTCCCCCACCCGTGATCCCCCCCCTCCCCGGGATCTGCCCCCCCCCCTCCGCCGTGGGGACCCCTCCCCCCCGCCCCCCATGGGACCCGCTTCCCACGTCCCGTCCCCGTAACTCCCCCGGTGGGACCCTCCCGGAGATCTGCCCCCTCCGCGGGAGCCCCCACGTGTGACCTCCCCCCTCCGTGGGACCCTCCCCGTGGGACCCCCTGTATGACCTCCCCCCCCCGTGGGACCCCCCCCGTGGGACCTGCCCCTCCCCGTGGGACCTGCCCCACTTGTGACCCCCCCCCACGTGTGACCTCCCCCCCTCCCCTGGGACCCCCCCGTGGGACCCGCCCCTCCGCGTGGGTTCCCCTCCCCCCGCCGTGGGATCTGCTCCCACTTTCGTGGGATTTTCTCCCGTGGGATCTTCCCGTCCCCGTGGGACCCACCCCGCCCCCTGCCCCCCCTCCGTGGGATCTGCCCCCTCCCAACCTCGGCACCCTGGGGCGCTGGGTGCGGCCCCCCCTGCCCCCTCCCCGCTCAGCACCCTCCCCCGCGTGACCCAGCGCTGTGGAATTGGGCGGAGAAGACGCGGGAGCGTCACCGGCACCCACCGGACCCCACCGCACCCCACCGGCACCCACCGCACCCCACCGGCACCCACTGCACCCCACCGGCACCCACTGCACCCCACTGCACCCCACCGGCACCCACCGCACCCCACCAGGTACCGACCCCCGCGTGGGGCCCGGGGGTTTCCGGACCCCTGGGGTTTCCGGACCCCTGGGTCTGTTCTGGAGTGCGGGGAGGGGGGGGGGGGGGGAGGTTGGGGAGCACCCATGGGTGCTCAGGTCCAGTTTGAGGTGCTGGGGGCAGCACCTTGGGTGTTGGGGTGCTGAGTGGGGGCAGAAGCACCCATGGGTGCCCAGAGCCTGGGTCCGGTTTGGGGTGGTCGGGGTTTGGGGAGCACCCATGGGTGCCTGGGTTGGATTTGGGGTGCTGGGTAGGGGGGAGCACCCATGGGTGCCCGGGTCCTGTTCGGGGTGCTGGGGGTGGGGAGCACCCATGGGTGCCCGGGTCCTGTTCGGGGTGCTGGGGGTGGGGAGCACCCATGGGTGCCCGGGTCCCGTTTGGGGTGCTGTGGGGGTAGCACCCATGGGTGCCCGGGTCCCGTTCGGGGTGCTGGGGGGGGGGAGCACCCATGGGTGCCCGGGTCCCGTTTGGGGTGCTGTGGGGGTAGCACCCATGGGTGCCCGGTTCTTTCCCAGCTCCCCTCCCGTCTCGGGGCGAGCCGGGGCCTGTCCCCGTCTCCCCGGGGGCGAGGGCCGGGTGGGGCCGCCTGGGTGGGGCCGTGGCGCTGGGTGGAGGTGTCCCCCCCACACTGGGTGCCCCCCGACAGCCCAAATCCATCCTCCACCCCCCCCCCCCCCCCTTCCCGGGGCACCCACAGCGCGGTGGGTGGGGGGTGGGTCCCCTCCACATCCTGCCCCTCCCCATCCTGCCCCTCCCCCACACCGGGTGACCCCAGTGGAGGGGGGGGGTCCCAGCACCCCCGCTTGAGCAGAGGGGTGCCCCCCCCTCACCCCCCCACCCGCCCACCCAGGAGGGCCCTGCCCCGGCGGGGGGTGGGGTTAATTACCAGTAATTAACGCTGATGGTGATGATGGGAGAGACGAGCGGGTCCTGGCACGTCCCCGGCTCCCCCGTTCCCAGGGGATTGGGGTGCACGGGTGGGGTGCATGGGTGCCCCCCCCACAGGATGGGTGCCCACCACCCCAGATGGGTGCCCCCACCCCGGTGGGTACCCCCCACCCCAGATGGGTACCCCCCCACCCCACATGAGTGCCCCCCCCACCCCAGATGGGTGCCCCCACCCCATGTCCCCCCTTGTCCCCCCCAGGATGGCGAGCGAGCGGCTGCGCAGCGCCCAGGACCTGCTGGATCTGACCTTCCAGTGTGAGTGGGGGACACGGGGGGGACACGGGGGGGGATACCCCTTTGGGGTGCAGCCTGACACCCCCCGTGTCCCCCCCGTGTCCCCCGACATGTCTCTTTCGCTCCCGTGTCCCTGTGTCCCCCCCGTGTCCCTGTCTCCCTCTGTGTCCCTGTCCCCCCATGTCCCTGTCCCCCCATGTCCCTGTCCCCCCTATGTCCCTGTGTCCCCCGTGTCCCTGTCCCCCATGTCCCTGTCTCCCCATGTCCCTGTGTCCCTGTCCTCCCGTATCTCTGTCCCCCCCGTGTCCCTGTGTCCCCCCCGTGTCCCTGTGTCCCCCCCGTGTCCCTGTCCCCTCTGTGTCCCTGTCCCCCCATGTCCCTGTGTCCCCTCGTGTCCCTGTCCCCCGTGTCCCTGTGTCCCTCCCCATGTCTCTGTGTCCCCCCCATGTCCCTGTGTCCCCCATGTCCCTGTCCCCCCCATGTCCCCCCGTGTCCCTGTGTCCCCCATGTCCCTGTCCCCCCTCGTGCCCCTGTCCCCCATGTCCCTGTCCCCAGCCCTGGCCATGCAGCACATGGACCTGAAGCAGGTGGAGCTGGACACGGCGGTGGCCAAGGTGGACGAACTGTCCCGGCAGCTCGAGTCCCTCTGGACTGACGGCCCTGGACCCCCCAAGGTGGGGTGTCCCCATTGTCCCCACTGTCCCCAACCACCTCTGCTGTCCCTGCTGTCCCCACTGTCCCCAGACACCTCTGCTGTCCCCGCTGTCCCCAGCCACCTCTGCTGTCCCCACTGTCCCCAACCACCTCTGCTGTCCCCGCTGTCCCCAACCACCTCTGCTGTCCCCACTGTCCCCAACCACCTCTATTGTGCCAAGCTGTCCTCAGTCATCTCTGCTGTGTCCCCATTGCCCCCAACGGGCTCTGCTGTGCTCCACCTCCCTACTGTCCCCAACCACCTCTATTGTGCCAAGCTGTCCCCAGTCATCTCTGCTGTGTCCCCATTGCCCCCAACGGGCTCTGCTGTGCTCCACCTCCCTACTGTCCCCAACCACCTCTTGCCCCCAGCCACCTCTGCTGTCCCCACTGTCCCCAACCATCTCTGCTGTGCCCAAAGCTCTCCAGCCATTTCCATTGTGCCCAGATGTCCCCAACCATCCCAACTGTCCCCAGCCATCCCCATTGGTGCCAAACTGTCCCCAACCTTCCCTACTGTCCTCACTGTCCCCATCCCTGTGGTGCCCACTTGTCCCCAACCATCCCAGCTGTCCCCAGCCATCCCAGATGTCCCCAGCCACCCCAGCTGTCCCCAGCCATCCCTGTTGTGCCCCACTGTCCCCAACCACCCCAATTGTCCTCACTGTCCCCAACCATCCCCACGGTGCCCACTTGTTCCCAAACACCTCTACTGTCCCCATCCCTGATGTGCCCAACTGTCCCCAGTCATTCCAGATGTCCCCAACCATCCCAATTGTCCTCACTGTGCCCCTCACTCTGCTGCTCAACTGTCCCCAGCCATTCCCATTGGTGGCAAACTGCCCCCAACCATCCCAATTGTCCTCACTGTCCCCAACCATCCCCACGGTGCCCACTTGTCCCCAAACATCCCTACTGTCCCCATTCCTGTTGTGCCCAACTGTCCTCGACCATCCCAGCTGTCCCCAGCCACCCCTGTTGTGCCCCACTATCCCCAGCCCCCCCAACTGTCCCCAACCATCACAATTGTCCCCATCCCTGATGTGCCCAACTGTCCCCAACCAACCCCACTGCGCCCAGATGTCCCCAACCATCCCAGATGTCCCCAGCCACCCCAACTGTCCCCAGCCATCCCCACTGATGTCCAACTGTCCCCAACCATCCCTACTGTCCTCACTGTCCCCATCCCCGTGGTGCCCACTTGTCCCCAACCATCCCAGCTGTCCTCACTGTGCCCCTCACTCTGCTGCTCAACTGTCCCCAGCCATTCCCATTGGTGCGCAACTGTCCCCAACCATCCCAATTCTCCTCACTGTCCCCATCCCTCTGGTGCCCAACTGTCCCCAATCATTCCAGCTGTCCCCAGCCACCCCAAATGTCCTCACTGTCCCCAGACATCCCCATGGTGCCCACTTGTCCCCAACCACCCCTGCCATGCCCATCCCTCTGGTGCCCAACTGTCCCCAATCATTCCAGCTGTCCCCAGCCACCCCAAATGTCCTCACTGTCCCCAACCATCCCCATGGTTCCCACTTGTCCTAGCTGTCCCCAGCCATCCCCATTGATGCCCAGCTGTCCTCACTGTCCCCATTCCCGTGGTGCCCACTTGTCTCAAGCCACCCCTACCATCCCCATCCCTCTGGAGCCCAGATGTCCCCAACCATCCCAACTGTCCCCAGCCATCCCTGCTGTGCCCCACTGTCCCCAGCCCCCCCAGCCCCCCCAGCTGTCCCTCTGGTGCCCGCTGTCCCCAGCCCCCCCCAGCCCCCCCAGCTGTCCCCAGCCCCCCCTAGCCGTCTCCAGCCCCCCCAGCTGTCCCTCTGGTGCCCGGTGTCCCCAGCCCCCCCAGCTGTCCCTCTGGTGCCCGGTGTCCCCAGCCACCCCAGCTGTCCCTCTGGTGCCCGGTGTCCCCAGCCACCCCAGCTGTCCCCAGCCCCCCCAGCTGTCCCTCTGGTGCCCGCTGTCCCCAGCGGTGTCCCCAACCGCCCCCCCTGTCCCCAGGAGCCGCACAGCCCGGGCCGGGCCCGCTCGCCGCTGGGCCGGAGGAACCTGGCACCGGAGAGCCCTGAACTCCCGGGGGACCCCCTGGGCCACCCCGGTTCCCCCCGGGCCCCCCATTACCTCCCGGGAGAGGACCGGGCCCCCTCCCCACGCCCCAAGGTGCTGCCGGTGCCCTACGAGGGGCTGGCGCTGCCCAGCCCGGGGGGCCGAGCCCCCTCCCCGCGGCCCCATCGCCCCTTCGAGTTCCTGGGGCTCGGGGGCTCCCCCCGCCCGGGCGAGGCTCCCGGCTTCTTCCCCGAGCGGGTGCCCTCGCCCCGGCCCCCCGCGCCCCCCCCCTACGAGGTGCACGGGCTGTACCCCTCTGTCGCCGGCCCCCCCGGCGCCTTCCGGGCCCAGGGTAAGGCCACCGGGGGGAGGGGATGTGGGGGGGACAGTCCCTGGGGTGGGGTGGGGGGGAGGGGGGGGCTGGTGTCACCATCCTGGGGTGTCCCCGTCCTGGGGTGCTCCTGTCCCCATCCCCTGGTGACCTCATTGTGGGGTATCCCCTGTCCCTGAGTGTCACCAACCCGTCTTGGGGTGTCCCCATTCTGGGGTGTCCCCATTCCTGGGTGACCCCATTCCTGGGTGACCCCATCATGGGGTCCTGTCCATCCCGGGGTGTCCCCAGCCCATCCTGGGGTGTCCCCATCCCCGGGTGTCCCCATTCCTGGGTGACCCCATCATGGGGTATCCCCCAACCCTGAGTGTCCCCAACCCATCCCGGGGTGTCCCCATCCCTAGGTGACCCCATCATGGGGTGTCCTCCAGCTCGAGGTGTCCCCAGACTCTCTCTGGGTGCTCCTGTCCCCATCCCAGGGTGTCCCTGTCGGGGGTGCCCCTGTACCCCAGTTGGAGGGCTGGGGGGAGGGTGGGGTGCCGGGGGGGGTCCCCTCACCCCTGTCCCCTCCCCCCCAGATGACCTGGTCCTCAAGCGGCGCCCCCAGAAGGGCTGGAACGAGTCCGACCTGGACGTCACCTACGAGAAGAAGCCCCCCAGCTCGGGGGGGGGCTACGAGCGTGAGCTGGGGACACGGGGGGGGACAGGGCTGGCACCTGGGGGGGGCTGGGGGACACGGGGAGGGGTTTGGGGGGGCTGGGGGGGGGGCACTGGGGTGTCCAGGGGCAGGTAGGATGGGAGGGGGACTGGGGCTGCTGGGGGGCTTGAGGGGGGGCCTGAGGATTTGGGGGGGGCTGGGATTACTGGGGGGGCCTAAGGCTTTTGGGGGGGGGTCTGGGGTTACTGGGGGGGTGCTGAGGGGGGTCTGGGGTTACGGGGGGGGGTCTAAAGCTTTTTGGGGGGGCTGGGGTTACTGAGGGGGTGCTGAGGGGGGTCTGGGGTTACTGGGGGGGGGTCTGGAGATGTTGGGGGTGGGGGGTCCAAGGTTGCTGGCTGGGTGTGGGGTGCTGTGAGCTGAGGGTCCCCCACGGGGGGGGTGTGGGGTGACTCTGGGGCGGGGGGGCGCTGAGGTTTGTCCCCCCCTCCCCCCATCCCAGGCAGCAGCGAGGGGCAGCCGGGGCTGCGGCCCCCCCTGGGGGTGTCACTGTCACCCTGGAGGGAGTCGAGTCTGGACGGGGCCAGTGGGGCGGGCAAGGTGAGTGGGGGGGGACTGGGGGGACTGGGAGGGGACTGGGGGGGGTCTGAGGGGGGACTGGGGTTACTGAGGGAGGACTGGGGTTACTGGTTGGGGTGCTGAGGGGGGATGGGGTTACTGGGGGGGGTCTGGGGTTACTGGTTGGGGTGCTGAGGGGGGACTGGGGTTACTGGGGGGGGACTGAGAGGGGACTGGGGTTACTGGGGGGGACTGAGGTTACTGGTTGGGGTGCTGAGGGGGGCCTGGGGTTACTGGGGGGGGTCTGGGGTTACTGGGGGGGGACTGAGAGGGGACTGGGGTTACTGGGGGGGACTGAGGTTACTGGTTGGGGTGCTGAGGGGGGCCTGGGGTTACTGGTTGGGGTGCTGAGGGGGGATGGGGTTACTGGGGGGGGTCTGGGGTTACTGGTTGGGGTGCTGAGGGGGGTCTGGAGTTATTGGGGGTGTTTAAGGCTTTTGGGGGGGTCTGGGGTTACTGGGAGGGGTGCTGAGGGGGGATGGGGTTACTGGGGGAGGTCTGGGGTTGCTGGTTGGGGTGCTGAGGGGGGTCTGGGGTTACTGGGAGGGGTCTGGGGTTACTGGTTGGGGTGCTGAGGGGGAGCTGGGGTTACTGGGGGGGGACTGAGGGGGAGCCTGGGGTTACTGGGAGGGGAGCTGAGGGAGGTCTGGGGTTACTGGGGGGGGTCTGGGGTTACTGGTTGGGGTGCTGAGGAGGGGATGGAGTTACTGGGGGGGTTCTGAGGTTACTGGTTGGGGTGCTGAGGAGGGGATGGGGTTACTGGGGGGGGGGTCTGGGGTTGGGTGGGGGGTCCAAGGTCGCTGGGCTGGGTGGGGGGTGGTACCGGTGTGGTCCTGACGCCGGGGTGATGGGCAGGTGGGGCTCGTTCTCCGCCCCCCCCCGCCCCTGACCCTCATTTCCACCCCCCCCACCAGGATGGCGGTTACGGGGGGGGTCACAGTGCCACCCTGCCACGGAACTACAAGGTGTCCCCGCTGGCGGGGGAGCGGCGGGCGGAGGGACCCTTCCGGCGCCCGGGACCCGGCACCGCCCCCCGGGGGTGGCACCTCCCCCAGCAGCCGGTGTCCCGCATCCCCGCCCCCCCCCAGGGGGGGCGACCCCCCCGCCACAAACCCCTCCCCCTCTCCATGATTTTCAAACTCCAAAATGCTTTTTGGGAGCAGGGGGTCGGTGGTCCCAGGGTGGGGGGGCTTCCCCTGCTCCCCCCCGCAGCTCCCCGTGTACCCCAAAAGCAGCCCCAGCTCCCAGCGCTGCCCCAGGCCCCCCCGCTGCTGCCTGGGGGTGAAGGTGAGGGTCTGTGGGGTGGGGGTCGGGGGGATCTGGGGTTTATTGGGGGGGCTGGGGGGGCTTGGGCGGGCAGCAGCGTGCTGGGATGTGGGGAGATTCGGGGAGGGGTCTGTGGGGCTCTGACCCACTCGGGGTGGGGGGGGGTCCATGGGGCTCTGACCCACTCGGGATGGGGGGGGGATCTGTGGGGCTCTGACCCACTCGGGATGGGGGGGTCTAGGGGGCTCTGACCCACTCGGGTTGGGGGGGGTCCATGGGGCTCTGACCCACACAGATTGGGGGGTCCATGGGGCTCTGGCCCACTTGGATTGGGGGGTCTGGGGGGCTCTGACCCTCTCGGGATGGGGGGGTCCATGGGGCTCTGATCCACTCGGGTTGGAGGGGTCTAGGGGGCTCTGACCCACTTGGGATGGGGGGGTCCATGGGGCTCTGACCCACTCGGGATGGGGGGGTCCATGGGGCTCTGACCCACTCGGGAGGGGGGGGGGTCTGTGGGGCTCTGACCCACTCGGGATGAGGGGCTCTGTGGGGCTGTGACCCCCCCAGGGTGGGTGTCCTGGTGCTGGACCCCCCTGCCCCACCTCTCTGGCAGGATCTGGGCGCCCTGTGCCCCCCGAGCCCGTCCCGCCCGAGGGGGAGCCGGAGCTGGAGCGGCTGCTGCAGGGGGCGGAGAGCGAGGGGCTGGAGCGGCCGCTGAGCCCCACGCGGCTCCAGCCGCTGCTGCCCCCCGAGGCCCAGCGTGTCCCCGAGTTCCAGGAGGTGGCCCGGGTCCTGGCCGAGATG
Organism: Caprimulgus europaeus; assembly: GCA_907165065.1. Next base: position 106,715 of record CAJRAV010000004.1, read on the forward strand.
CCGCGGCCCCTCAAGCGCCGGGGCTCCATGGAGCAGAGCCCGGGGCCGGCGCTGCCCCCGACCCGCACCCGGCAGTACCAGCAGCTCATCACCCGCCTCCTGCACCGGCCCGCCCCCGGGGACACCGCGGCCCCGCCCGACCTGCCGCCCCCCGCGCCGCTGGCACCCGAGACCCGGCCACCGCCTCACAGCCCCCCACCGCAGTCACCCGGAAGCCCCGCGCCCGCCCCGGTGAGTGTCAGGGGTCCCTGGGGCGTCACATGGTGCCCGGTGTCCCTTGGAGCCCCATGAGGTGCCCCCATGGTGTCCCCAAGGTCCCCTGGGTGCCACAGAGCAGCGGGTGCCCCATGAAATGTCCGCAAAGTCCCTTGGGTGCCACACAGCAGCGGGTGCCCCCCATGGTGTCCCCAAGGTCCCCTGGGTGCCACAGAGCAGTGAGTGCCCCCCATGGTGTCCCCAAGGTCCCCTGGGTGCCACAGAGCAGTGGGTGCCCCATGAAATGTCCCCAAAGTCCCCTGGGTGCCACAGAGCAGCGGGTGCCCCGGGAGGTGTCCCCTGGGTGCCACAGAGCAGTGGGTGCCCCCCATGGTGTCCCCAAGGTCCCCTGGGTGCCACAGAGCAGTGGGTGCCCCCCATGGTGTACCCAAGGTCCCCTGGGTACCACAGAGCAGTGGGTGCCCCCCATGGTGTCCCCAAGGTCCCCTGAGTGCCACAGAGCAGTGGGTGCCCCCCATGGTGTCCCCAAGGTCCCCTGGGTGCCACAGAGCAGTGGGTGCCCCGGGAGGTGTCCCCTGGGTGCCACAGAGCAGTGGGTGCCCCCATGGTGTCCCCAAGGTCCCCTGGGTGCCACAGAGCAGCGGGTGCCCCGGGAGGTGTCCCCAGTGTCCCCTGGGTGCCACAGAGCAGTGGGTGCCCCCCATGGTGTCCCCAAGGTTCCCTGGGGGCCACAGAGCAGTGGGTGCCCCATGAGGTGTCCCCAAGGTCCCCTCGGTGCCACAGAGCAGCGGGTGCCCTGGGAGGTGTCCCCAAGGTCCCCTGGGTGCCAGAGAGCAGTGGGTGCCCCCCATGGTGTCCCCAAGGTCCCCTGGGGGCCACAGAGCAGTGGGTGCCCCAGGAGGTGTCCCCAAGGTCCCCTCGGTGCCACAGAGCAGCGGGTGCCCTGGGAGGTGTCCCCAAGGTCCCCTGGGTGCCACAGAGCAGTGGGTGCCCCCCATGGTGTCCCCAAGGTCCCCTGGGGGCCACAGAGCAGTGGGTGCCCCAGGAGGTGTCCCCTGGGTGCCACAGAGCAGTGGGTGCTCCATGAGGTGTCCCCAAGGTCCCCTGGGTGCCACAGAGCAGTGGGTGCCCCGGGAGGTGTCCCCTGGGTGCCACAGAGCAGTGGGTGCCCCGGGAGGTGTCCCCTGGGTGCCACAGAGCAGTGGGTGCTCCATGAGGTGTCCCCAAGGTCCCCTGGGTGCCACAGAGCAGTGGGTGCCCCGGGAGGTGTCCCCTGGGTGCCACAGAGCAGTGGGTGCTCCATGAGGTGTCCCCAAGGTCCCCTGGGTGCCACAGAGCAGTGGGTGCCCTGGGAGATGTCCCCAGTGTCCCCTGGGTGCCACAGAGCAGTGGGTGCCCCGGGAGGTGTCCTCAAGGTCCCCTGGGGGCCACAGAGCAGTGGGTGCCCCGGGAGGTGTCCCCAAGGTCCCCTGGGTGCCACAGAGCAGTGGGTGCCCCGGGAGGTGTCCTCAAGGTCCCCTGGGTGCCAGAGAGCAGTGGGTGCCCCCCATGGTGTCCCCAAGGTCCCCTGGGGGCCACAGAGCAGTGGGTGCCCCGGGAGGTGTCCCCTGGGTGCCACAGAGCAGTGGGTGCCCTGGGAGGTGTCCCCAAGGTTCCCTGGGTGCCACAGAGCAGCGGGTGCCCCGGGAGGTGTCCCCAAGGTCCCCTGGGTGCCAGAGAGCAGTGGGTGCCCCCCATGGTGTCCCCAAGGTCCCCTGGGGGCCACAGAGCAGTGGGTGCCCCGGGAGGTGTCCCCTGGGTGCCACAGAGCAGTGGGTGCCCCGGGAGGTGTCCCCAAGGTTCCCTGGGTGCCACAGAGCAGCGGGTGCCCCGGGAGGTGTCCCCAAGGTCCCCTGGGTGCCAGAGAGCAGTGGGTGCCCCCCATGGTGTCCCCAAGGTCCCCTGGGTGCCACAGAGCAGTGGGTGCCCCCCATGGTGTCCCCAGTGTCCCCTGGGTGCCACAGAGCAGTGGGTGCCCCGGGAGGTGTCCCCTGGGTGCCAGAGAGCAGTGGGTGCCCCCCATGGTGTCCCCAAGGTTCCCTGGGTGCCACAGAGCAGCGGGTGCCCCGGGAGGTGGCCCTGGGGTGCCAGGTGTCCCCAGTGTCCCCAGGGTGCCAGGTGTCCCCAGTGTCCCGGTGCCCCCTGACCCCGCTGTCCCTGTCCCAGGAGCGCCGCTCGGCCCTGCGGGACCCCTCGTCCCCCCGGCGCCGCTCCGGGGCCCGCGTGCGCCTGGACCCCCTGGTGCTGCTGCTGGATGCGGCCCTGACCGGGGAGCTGGACGTGGTGCAGCAGGCGGTGGCCGAGGTGGGGCCGGGGCAGTGGGGACAGTGTGATGTGGACATTGGGGACCGGGTGGCAGGGACAAGGGTTGGGGGATAGGGACAGGGTGATGGGGGACACTGGGGACAGGGTGATGTGAACAGGGTGGCAGGGACAAGAGTTGGGGGGCAGTGGGGACAGTGTGATGTGGACATTGGGGACCGGGTGGCAGGGGCAAGGGTTAGGGGACAGGGGGGACAGGGTGATGGGGACAGTGGGGGACAGGGTGATGGGGGGGACAGGGTGATGGGGGACAGGGTGGCAGGGACAAGGGCTGGGGGATAGGGACAGGGTGATGGGGGACATTGGGGACAGGGTGGCAGGGACAAGGGCTGGGGAACAGTGGGGACAGTGTTCCAGGGTGGCAGGGAGAGCGATGTCCCCTGTGCTGAGGGGTGACAGGGGCTGGGAGTGGCAGTGGGGGTGTTGGGGGGTGGCAGTGGGGTGGCAGGGGGTGGCAGCAGGGTGGCAGGGGGTGGCAGCAGGGTGGCAGGGGGTGGCAGGGGGTGGCAGAGGGTGGCAGCGGGGGTGGCAGGGGGTGGCAGGGGGGTGGCAGGGGGTAGCAGGGGGTGGCAGGGGGGGTGTTTGGGGGTGGCAGGGGGATGGCAGGGGGTGGCAGGGGGTGGCAGGGGGGTGTTTGGGGGTGGCAGGGGGGTGGCAGGGGGTGGCAGGGGGGTGGCAGAGGGTGGCAGGGGGTGGCAGTGTGGGGACAGCCGTGTGTCCCCAGCTCAATGACCCCAGCCAGCCCAACGCCGAGGGCATCACGGCGCTGCACAACGCCATCTGCGGCGCCAACCACGCCATCGTGGAGTTCCTGATCGCCCGCGGCGCCGACGTCAACTCCCCGGACAGCCACGGCTGGTGGGACAGGGGGACAGGGACAGGGGGACAGGGACAGGGGGACGGGGGGACAGGGACAGGGGGAACAGGGGACCCGACAGCCACGGCTGGTGGGACAGGGGGACAGGGACAGGGACAGGGGGACAGGGGGATGGGGACAGGGACAGGGGGACAGGGACAGGGGGACAGGGGGTACAGGGGACCCCACAGCCACGGCTGGTGGGACAGGGGGACAGGGACAGGGGGACAGGGACAGGGGGACGGGGGGACAGGGACAGGGGGGACAGGGGACCCCACAGCCACGGCTGGTGGGACAGGGGGACAGGGGGATGGGGACAGGGACAGGGGGACAGGGACAGGGGGACAGGGGGGACAGGGGACCCCACAGCCACGGCTGGTGGGACAGGGGGACAGGGACAGGGACAGGGACAGGGGGACAGGGGGGACAGGGGACCCCACAGCCACGGCTGGTGGGACACGGACAGGGACAGGGACAGGGGGACACCGCAGCCATGGCTGGTGGGACAGGGGGGACAGGGACAGGGGGACACCGCAGCCACGGCTGGGGGGACAGGGACAGGGGGACAGGGACAGGGGGACACCGCAGCCATGGCTGGGGGGACAGGGACAGGGGGGACAGGGGGACCCCAATAATCCCCCCCCAGCCCTTGGGGACCCCGATAATCCCGGGTGGGGCGGGACAGGGACCCCCCATAACCGGGGGGGCGGGTGCGGGGGGCTCCCTCCTGGACACCGTGAGGAGGGTTTGGGGGGTACGGGGGGGGTGTAGCGGGGGGGGGTACGGGGGGGGTGTAGCGGGGGGGGGTGGGTCCCCCACCCTAAACTCCCCCACTCCCGGCGCCAGGACCCCGCTGCACTGCGCGGCCTCGTGCAACGACACGGGCGCGTGCGTGGCCCTGGTCCGCCACGGCGCCGCCATCTTCGCCACCACGCGCAGCGACGGCAGCACGGCCGTGGAGAAGTGCGACCCCTACCGGGAGGGCTACGCCGACTGCTCCAGCTACCTCACTGGTGCGTACTGGGAGCGCTGGGAGCGGGGGCGCGGGGCGGGGTGGGGTACCGGGCAGGTACGGGGGGTGTTGGGGTTATAGGGGACTGGGAGCGGGGACTGGGGTGCTGTGGGACGGGGAGGAGGGATTGGGGTACTGGGAGGGGGTGGTGGGGGTATTGGGGTACTGGGAGGGTGTGTTGGGTATTGGGGTACTGGGATGGTGGTGCTGGGAGGGGTTGTCGGGGTACTGGGGTGCCATGGATACTGGGAGGGGGTGTCGGGGTACTGGGATGGTGGTACTGGGAGGGGGTGTTGGGGTACTGGGAGGGGGTGTCGGGGTACTGGGATGGTGGTACTGGGAGGGGGTGTCGGGGTACTGGGGTGCCATGGATACTGGGAGGGGGTGTTGGGGGTACTGGGAGGGGGTGTTGGGTATCGGGATACTGGGAGGGGGTGTCAGGGTACTGGGGTGCCGTGGATACTGGGAGGGGGTGTCGGGCACACAGGTACTGGGAGGGGGTGTTGGGGGTGTCGGGCGTACTGGAAGGGGGTGTCAGGGGTACTGGGATGGTGGTACTGGGAGGGGGTGTCAGGGTACACAGGTACTGGGAGGGAGGTGTAGAGGGTGTGTGGATACTGGGAAGGGATACTGGGAGGGGTCCAGATACTGGGAGGGGTGTGGGCTCAGGGCAGTGGGGTCCTGGGGGTTGCTGGGTGCTGGGGGGGGTTCAGGGTAAGCGGGTGCTGGGGGATGTTGGGTGGTGAGGGGTGTTGGGGGTGCTGTGCCGGGGGGGTGTTGGGTGCTGGGGGGTGATGCTGGGGGTGGGTGGGTGCTGATGTCCCACCCTGCAGAGGTGGAGCAGGGCATGGGGGTGCTGAACAGCAGGGTGGTGCTGGGGGGTGCTGGGTGCTGGGGGTGGGGGGTGGGTGCTGGGTGCTGGGGGGTGCTGGGTGCTTGGGGGTGCTGGGGGTGGGTGCTGATGTGTCCCCCCCAGAGGTGGAGCAAGGCATGGGGGTGCTGAACAGCGGGGTGGTGCTGGGTGCTGGGTGCTGGGGGTAGGTGGGTGCTGGGGGTGGGTGCTGGGGGATGTTGGGTGCTGGGGGTGGGTGCTGATGTGTGTCCCCCCCAGAGGTGGAGCAGGGCATGGGGGTGCTGAACAGCGGGGTGGTCTACGCACTCTGGGACTACAGCGCCGAGTTCGGGGACGAGCTCTCGTTCCGCGAGGGCCAACCCGTCACCGTGCTGAGGCGCCAGCCCCCCCCCGAGCTCGACTGGTGGTGGGGGTCCCTCTACGGCCACGAGGGCTACGTCCCCCGCAACTACTTCGGGGTGAGAGGGGGTTCCCACAGCACCCATGGGCCCAGGGGGGTCCTACAGCGCCAGGGGGTCCCACAGCCCCAGGCGGTCCCACAGCACCCGTGGTCCCAGTGGGGGGGTCCCACAGCCACCCCACAGCCCCAGAGGGTCCCACAGCCCCAGGGGGGTTTCCACAGCACCCATGGTCCCAGTGGGGGTCCCACAGCCACCCCACAGCCCCAGGGGGTCCCACAGCACCCATGGGCCCAGTGGGGGCCCCACAGCCACCCCACAGCCCCACAGCACCCATTGGCCCACTGGGAGTCCCACAGCCACCCCACGGCCCCAGGGGGTCCCACAGCACCCATGGTCCCAGTGGGGGTCCCACAGCCACCCCACAGTCCCATGGGGGGGGTCCCACAGCACCCATGACTCTGAGGGGGGTGGGTGGTCCTAGAGCACCCATGCTCCTCACAGCCCCTCCATGGCCCCACCATGGCTTGTGCTCCTGGGTGGGGGTGTCACCCTCCCCTGACACCCTCCCCCTGTCCCCCCCCCCCCCCGACACCCTCCCCTGTCACCCCCCCCGACACCCTCCCCTGTAACCCCCCCGTTACCCTCCCCTGACACCCTCCCCCTGACACCCACCCCTGCTCCAGCTCTTCCCCAGGGTGCGGCCGCAGCGCAGGAAGGTCTGAAGGGGTGTCCTGAGGACTTGGGGGGGACCCTGAGGATTCATGGGTCCCCCTTGGCAGTGAGCACCTCAGCTACTCTCCCACCCCCACCCTAGGCCAAGCAAGACATTGGGGTGCTCCCCCCCCACCCCCGGTGTCATGTGTCCCCCCCCAGCTGGTGACAGGGGGTGTCACCCCATAGTGTCACCCCACGGTGTCACCCCAAGGGGAGTAAAGAGCCTTTGGCTGCACATGGTGGTCTCTGTCCTCTGCATCATGGAGGGGGGTGGGTGGGGGGCTGGGGGTGACATGGGTGGGGACACCCTGCATCAGCCTGGAGTGGGCGTGACATGGGGGTGGGGGCACTTGCGTGGGACCAGGTGGGTGACATGGGGGGGACAACCTGCACCAACCTGGTGTGGGGGACACCTTGTTTGAGACCAGAGGGTGGACGGGAGTGGGACACCTGGCCCTAGAGCAGTGGGGTTACATGGGTGAGTGTGCTCCACCCAGCAGCAGAGTGGAGATGCCCTGCATCAGCCTGGGAGGGGTGACAGGGGTGGGGAGGTCTTGTTTGGGGTGACAGGAGTGGGTCCCATAAGGAGGCGGGTGTGGAGCCACACCCAGGGCTCCATCACACCCAGTGGTGACCTGGGCAGACCAAGGATGTCCCTCCCACCATCATCCTCCATCGAGTGTTGTGAGTTGGACCCACAAGGATCATCGAGTCCAGCTCCTGTTGGATTGTCCCCCTGTGTGGGACCATCCCAAGGGGACCATCCCAACATTCACACCATGTCCCTGAGGGCCTTGGCCAAATGCTGCTGGAATCTTGTCAGGCTTGGGGCCATGAGCACCTCCCTGGGGAGCCTGTGCCAGTGCTCCACCACCCTCTGCCTCAAGAACCTTTTCCTCATGGCCAACCACCCCCTCCCCTGCCACATCTTCCTGCCATGGCCTCTGCTCCTGGGTTGGTGGCCAGAGAGAAGAGCTCAGCGCCTGCCCCTCCTCTTCCCCTGGGGAGGAAGTTCCAGACCGCCAGGAGATCTCCTCTCAGTCTCCTCTTCTCCAGGCTGAACAAACCAAGCGACTTCAGCCTCTCCTCACACCCTTCCCCTGTAAACCCTTCCCCAAAGTTTTGTCCCTCCTCTGAACTCCGCAGTCCTCCCCAGGGCTGACCTCCAGCCTCTGTCCCCAGGCTCTGTGTGTGTCCATGTCCTAATACCCAGCCCTCGCCCTTGGTGGTGATGGATCCTCCAGTTGGTGATTGCCCAGCTCTCTAATTTCTGCCCAGAGAAGCTGTGGCTGCTCCTCCCTGGAAGTGTTCTCGGCCAGGTTGGATGAGGCTCTGAGCAACCTGGTCTAGTGGAAGGTGTCCCTGCTGCTGGCAGGGGGTTGGGACTGGAGGAGCTTAAAGGTCCTTCCCACACAAACCAGTCCATGATTCTATAATCTCTCCAGACCTCTCTGCCTTCCAGCGTGTCCACAGCTCCTCCCAGTTTGGTGTCATCACCAAACTTTGTTAATAGCTCTTCAGGACCTGTCTCCAAGCTGGTAATGAAGTCACCCAAGAGCCACTGGCCCAGAAACACACACGGTCCCAATAGAGTTCCCACAGCTCCCCCACAGCCCCAGGGGAGTACTCACAGCACCCATGGTCCTAGTGGGGGGTCCCAGAGCCACCCCACAGCTCCCAGAATAGATCTGGTCACCAGCCCGCTGTCACCCCATTGACTAGAAACCTTTGAGCCCAACCCAGCAGCCAACTACTCACCCAGTATGGGTACTGGGAGGTGAGAAACGGGACATTTCCACCCGTGTCCTGGGCTGCACCCAGAGCAGCGTGGGCAGCAGGGCCAGGGAGGGGATTCTGCCCCTCTGCTCCGCTCTCCTGAGACCCCACCTGCAGTGCTGCCTCCAGTGCTGGGGCCACCAACAGCACAAGGACATGGAGCTACTGGAGCCACTGCAGAGGAGACCACGAGGGTGATGCCAGGGCAGGAGCAGCTCTGCTGTGAGGACAGGCTGAGAGAGCTGGGGCTGTTTTTAAGGTAGAACTCAAAGATCTTGAAGGTTTTTCCAACCAAAATAATCTGATAGTTGTTCAGCCTGGAGAAGAGAAGGTTCTGGGGAGACCTCATGGTGGCCTTTCAATATCTGAAGGGGACCTCCAAGAAAGATGGGACAGACTTTTGAGCAGAGCCTGTAGCCACAAGACAAGGACTGATGGTTTTAAACTCAAAGAGGGCAGAGACTGAGATTAGATGGAACGAAGACATTTTTTTACTCTGAGGGTGGTGAGACCCTGGCCCAGGGTGCCCAGAGAGGTGGTGGAAGCCCCATCCCTGGAGACATCCCAGGTCAGGTTGGACATGGCTCTGAGCAGCCTGCTCTGGTTGAAGATGTCCCCATCATTGACCCAGACTAGATGGCCTGGCAAGGTCCCTTCAACCCGAACCAGTCTATGATTTGGGGGCGATGTGGGGCACTGGGGGACAAGTTGGGGCACCAGGGTAATGATTTGGGGTCAACTGAGGAGAATTTGGGGCCCCCACGGCTGCAGTTTGGGGTTCAATGGGGCATTTTCAATGGGATTTTCCTCCAATTATTGAACTCTTCTGACCGAGCCCCCCCCCCCCCCCCCAGCCATACTCTCCCCTATCCCCTGTGTGGGAGGGGGGGACACACAAATATTTGGGGGGGGCAACGTTCAGGACACCCTATCCAAAACAGGGACATTTGTGTCCCTTATCCCCCTCCCCAACACCTCAGTGTCTCCCAAGCATGTTGGGGGTGAAATAATGGGACACTCCCCTCAGAGTGGGGCCATGGCGTTTGTCCTCACTGAGTCAGCAGATTTGGGGTGTTGGGGGGGGGTTGCACACAGAAGTGCTGCCCCCCCAACATCTACAAGGTCCTGGACACCTCATTTTGCCCCCCCCCCAAAAAAAGAAAATGCCTCAATTTTGGGGTGATTCCCATCAGAACCCCCTGTTTGAACCTCACAGTCATCCCCCCCTCCACTGGTACTTTTGAGGTGCCTCCCACCCAACTCAACAATCTCAAGGCCCCACAGAGGGGGTTTCACATTTCCCTTAATTCAGAAAAAATAAAAATCCTATAAAATATATAAAACCCCCGAAATTCTGAAATAACCCTCAAAGCTGGTTGAGTCAATGTGACAAACACAAACATCCCCCACACCAAAGGCAAGGGGGTGGGGGTCGACTGAAAGCACTTGGAACCCCCCAAAAAATCACTGTGACTCCCGCAAAAAAATCACTGGACCACCCCCCACCCGAATCACTGGGAACCCCTCAAAATCACTGGGAGACGGCGCAGAGAAGGGCTGTTCTGGCAACACTTGGGCTGTTTGGGGAGTCCCTTAGCATGTTTGAGAGTTCCTTGGTCTTTTTTAGGTCCCTTTTGGTATTCTGGGGTACCTTGGGCAGTTTGGGGTTTCCTTGGGCTATGGACTGTATATTTTCTGCAATGTAGAAATGTTCCTCTTGCGATCACCTGATCCTCAGTCAACTGAAGATCATTCCTGAGTACAGGGCAGTGAACCCCACATTTAACTGCAGCTGCTAAAGGGGGAATTTCCTGAATTACTTTACTTTATTGCAATCAAAAAACCTTTTCACACTCCCTCCAGGACACTTATTTATTTCTCCTCTTCTCGTGACGAAGTTCCCCTCTCTGCTCCTGTTGGCCAAACCGAATAAAGTGACCCCTCCCACCTAAAACACCAAGAGGTTTTTGCCATATATTGAAACTGGGAAAATACAGTCATGGACCAAACTGATCCCCAAGTTGGTTGCTCTTTTTGTGGAGTTTGAGCAACCTTTTCTCATTCCAATTCCATTATCATGCTCCTCACATTTCTCCTTATTGGTTCATCATAAGAGCACCATCCATAGGCATATCCTGAATACAGTCCTGTCCCACCACCAATGTCTACAAAATGTGAATTTAATAATTTTGTATACACAGCCTTAATTCCTGAGGACTTCCTTTGTGGTTTTTTTTAAATATATTTCACTTGTTCACACCATTGAGTCACTGACTTGTACCACTGAGTCACTGGCCTTTGTTCACAATGAGTGGTGTCATTTCTGTGTTCCAGGTTTGTCAGATTCATAGTTAAGATTCCCCATGGAATAGATTCACGTACTGCCCTTTTTATTTGTAAACAAGCAGTAATTTGTGTAACATTCTGCAAATTGGCAAATCTTTTAATCAATCCTAATATCAAACTTTCCTCGGGAGTTTGTTTGGGAATTTCAATCACTTGTTTTGTTTCTGTTTGTCTCTTGTTCCTACTCACCAAGCTAGCCCACGGATTCCCCAGTGCTGCCTTCCAGCATAGGACCCAAAGAACAATCAAAAGCTGGTATAAGAAGTCAGACACGTTCCAGTGTCCGTCTCAAAGTCTCAGGGTCACGGCTATCAATCTTCCATGGAGCAGGTGCTTTCTTCTACAGAGTATAGTGTATCCAAGCTTCTGATTCTGCAATCCTGATAGCTGTGAAGGTGGTTAACAGGGTCTGGAAAGGTCCTTTCCAGCGCTACTGCAGAGGCTCAGAAGTCCATGACTTCACATAGACATGGTCTCCTGGTTGGAAATCATGGACCGGATTGTCCAGACATAAATGTCTGTTCCAAATTACTGCACTCCAAATTGCAGCCAAAGCTTTCCCTAGAGAAAGCAAATAGTTATATACATCTTGTTTGCCTTTTACATGCATACCTGGATTTGGTTCTGGTGTCTCATAACGTTTTACACACAGTAATTCATAAGGAATGATTGAGGTTCCACTCTTTGGCTGTTCTCCATTTTAAATTAGTTTCCTGACAAATTTTAATTATTTTTCTGATTCATTCTTTCTACTTTTCCACTGGATTGTGGCCTCCAAGATGCATGTAAATCCCAGGAAATACCCAATGTTTTACTAACACTTTGGACTACTTCAGCAACAAAGTGTGGAACTCTGTCAGAAGAGATTCCAATAGGGAACTCAAATCTTGGAGTTATTTCCTGTAGTAACCACTTTACTCCTTCTTTTGCTTCTGTGGTGTGACAGGGAAGGGCTTCTGCCCACCCTGTATAGTGTCAACCCCACCAGAATGTATTTGTACCCATTTTGTCCAGGTAACTGCGAGAAATCTACCTGCCAATCATCTCCACGTTCTTGACTAGATTTTACCGTACCCATTTGGGCTCTTTTCTTGATTAGTGGATTATTTTTCAAACATACCTCACATTTTGCAGCTATCATTTTAGCTAATCCTAGCATTTTAACAGACACCACCTGTTTCTGTAAAGAAGTTACTAGGGCTTCTCCACCCCAATGGCATTCCTGATGTCTTGTTTGAATTATTTCTCTCATTAAAATGGGTGGAATCACTACTTGCCAATTAGGGGTGACCCACCATCCAGCTGTTTTTTCTTAGCATTTAATAACTGGCCAAACTTATCATCTTCCTCTGAATATTTTGGGGTTTTTTTTGTTTTGTTTTTTTTTCCTAGGAAGATTTACTGTTCTGGAAGGAATTAATGCCATCTGTAGTGCTTACTCTTTTTCTACTTTCCTGGCTGTTTTATCAGCCAGATTATTTCCAGCAATTTCTTTTGTGTTTCCAATTTGCTGTGCTTTACAGTGCATGATTGCTACTTGTTCTGGTTTCTGAACTGCTTGCAATAATTGTAAAATTTCATTTTCATGCTTAATGTTTGATCCTTGAGAGGACAATAATCCTCTTTCTTTCCACAGATCCCCATGGACATGCACTACCCCAAAGGCAGATTTAGAGTCTGTCCAGATATTTATTTTCTTTTTTCACTTAGTTCTAAGGTGTCGTGACGGAGGGAAGACCCCGACACGCTCAATATGGTGATCAGCAAGCTTCAGTTATTGATTTCATATGTGCTCCTTATTCAGTGGTTAATTAAGCTCATATATATTCTTAAAGACCTATGCTGATTGGTTTATTAATTTTCCTGGGAACTTCTTCTTTCGTGGTGAGCTCAGCTCTTCTTACCATATGTCTAATTAACCACAGGCATCCTGTAGTTTGCTTTGTTAATTGCCGAGGACATCTTGACCCTGCATCTCAGCACCAGAAGTGTGCGGTGCTCTGCCAGCTCTTGCTCTACTAGCTGCAGCTGATTTAGGTGGCCTTTGTCACGTAGCCTGTTCTCCACACTAAGGCTCGAATCAAAGCAGTGAGTTCTACTTTCTGGGCTGAAGTGGTGCTTGCCAATGCTCTGGCTGCTATAGCTGTGGTGTCTGTTGTTTCCCCATATCCAGCGTATCGGACTCCTTGCTCCATAAAGCTGCTGCCATCTGTGTACATTTCCCAGCGTGGTCGCCCCAGTGGTGCAGCCGTCAAATCTTCACGACTGGAATAAACGTACTCGATAGTGGCCAAGCAATCATGTTCCTTTTGTCCTTCTTCCTGTATAGAACTTAAAAACACTGCAGGATTTACCAGGTGAGTTGTTTTTAGAATGACATCATCCTGTTCAGTCAGTGCTACCTGGTGCTTTATCATTCGGCTCGGGGATAGCAAATGTCCCCCCATTCTGCTCTAGAACAGCTATCACCATGTGGGGGACACAGACTGTTACTGTCCTCCCCAAAGTCAATTTCCAGCCTCCTGTACCAGCAGTGCTGTTGCTGCCACTGCCCGAAGGCAGCTTGGCCAGCCTGTACTCACTGTGTCCATTTGTTTGGAGAAGTGTCCAGCTGGTCGTTTCCAGCTTCCCATCCTCTGGGTGAGCACACCTAATGCAAGGCGTTGTCTCTCGTGCACAAACAACTGGAAATCCTTGGTTAGCTCTGGAAGTCCTAGGGCAGGTGCAGACATTAAAGCACGTTTTAACTCAATGAAAGCTTTTTGCTGTTGCGGGCCCCATACAAAGGGAAAGTTCTTTTGGGCCTCACACAAAGGCTTAGCTATCAGTCCACAATTCATAATCCACAGGCGACACGACCCAGACATCCCCAGGAATACCCTGAGTTCATGAAGAATTTTCGGCTCAGGTATACTGCAAATAGTATCCCAATTGTCTCTGCCCTTTAGAAATTTCAAAGCCCCGATATATCACAGTCTTGCATGTTATTTGAGCCTTTTTCCTGAACACCTTGTACCCATTTAATCCCAGAAAATTCAAGGTCAATAGTCATTGTATACAAGCAGACCTTTCTTCTGTAGTAACCTATATGTCATCTGCATATTGTAAGAGCAAATGTCCAGACCTTGGCTTATCTTGCTTCCTCATTTCAAGCTCTCTTGCCAGTTGATTTCCAAAAATTTTTGGGCTATTTTTGAATCCTTGGGGTAATCTTGTCCATGTGAGTTGCATCTTTCGCACAGTTTGTGGATTTTCCCATTCAAAAGCCAACAGTTTTCTGCTCTCCTTTTCCAAAGGTCTGCAAAAGAAAGCATCTTTCAAATCAAGCACTGTAAACCACTGATCAGTCTCATTTAATGCTGTTACCAACGTATTAGCATTTGCAGCTACTAGGTAAATGTCTTTAACTATTTGATTTACTGCTCTTAAGTCTTGCACTAACTTATATTCACCCGAGGGTTTTCTAATTGGTAAAATAGGAGTATTACACTCCGCTTTACATGCCTCTAAAATTCTGTACTTCAGACATTTGTCTATCAGTTTCTTCAGCTCCTGTCTGCCTTCTGGCTTGATTGGATATTGTTTTAATTTTACTGTCTTTACACCTTCTTTTAAATCTACTTTGACAGGCTTTGCCAGTTTTGATTTACCAGGGATACCTGTTTCCCATACTGTGGGAATCACTGCAGAATCTACCTCTTGTGGAATTTCCTGCTCCTCCACCTTTTCTTGTATCATTAATATTCCTCCTGTTTTGGACTCGGGTATTTTTGAGAAAAGATCCCCTTGCTCAAAAATAATTTGTGTGTTTAATTTAGACAACAAATCCCTTCCTCACAAGGGTACCGGACATTCTGGTACTTACAAAAGTTAACATTTTATTTTATTTTATTTTATTTTATTTTATTTTATTTTATTTTATTTTATTTTATTTTATTTTATTTTATTTTATTTTATTTTATTTTATTTTATTTTATTTTATTTTATTTTATTTTATTTTATTTTATTTTATTATTTTATTTTATTTTATTTTAATTCCAGCTTAATTACAAGCAGAGGCTCATCTGGTTTCCCCTCTGGTCCCCTTCAGTTATCTGGCATCATGACTCTGGCCATTTCTTGTTGAATATTCCCAGTTTTAGGACAGTCTCTTTTCCAGTGTCCTTCCTCTCTACACAAAGCACATTGATTTATTCCTAAAGGGCTGTAAAAACTCCGATTACCACCGTTCATAAATCCTCCTCTTCCACTGAATCCTCGTCCTCTCCCTTCCCCTCTGTTTGCTCTCCCTGTCATTACAGCCAGTGATCTATTTTCCCTGGTTTTTCTCTCCTCATTTTCACTATTATTATATACTTTCCATGCAGCCTCCAGTATTTTATTCAAATTTCTTGAATCCTCTCCCTCAAGTTTCTGGAGTTTCTGGAGTTCCTTTCTTATATCTGGTGCTGACTGTCCCATAAAAATCAAAGCCAGTTGTATTTGAGCTGCCTCTGTCTCCACCTTTAAATCAGTGAATTTCCTGGCAGCTTCCTTTAACCTCTCCAGAAACGCTGAGGGAGATTCATTTTTATCCTGTCTTACTTCATATAATTTAGACCAATGCAAAGATTTAGGCATAGCTTGTTTAACTCCATATAAAATCCACTGCTGATCCTGACTCAGTCTCTCTCTATGCCCCACAGTATTTGGATCCCACTGCGGATCCCCCAGTGTGCTAATAAACATCCTGACGGAGGAGTTTTCAGGATTCTGTCATTTGCAGCCAAATTATTCATCCTTTTACTTTTAAACAAATGAGTTAACTTAGATGCCATGATATAATTGCTTTACAGTACAATACACAATCACTCAAGTCTGTCGCTGCGTTCTTCTCCGGCTGCACCCTGTTGCAGAACGATCCCCAGAGATGTTGTACAATCAGAGGCCGCAGTGAGCCAGCTCAGGCCCTTGACATAAGTCAGGGTAAATTCAGAAGTCTCCAGGATACTGACTTGTCCTTGGGACTTCAAACAACTTTAGCAAAATAAGCTGGGAAAAAGAAGGGAGGAGCTTTAGCTGGTAACCGCAACGTAGGAGTATCCTGCTGACGTCCTTGGGACGTGAACAGAGCAAAGCCACCTGTTATAACAAAGAGAAAGTTCCCAGGAAAATTAATGAACCAATCAGTATGGGTCTTTAAGAATATGCATGAGCTTAATTAACCACTGTATATAAGGAGCACGTATGTGATCAATAGACAGAGCTTGCTGATCACTCCTATTGAGCGTGTCCGGGTTTTCCCTCCGTCGCGACAGCACCGCTCGCGGGATCACAGAGCTGCGGATCCGAACCCCGCGCTCGCTTCGTGCTCCGTTGCCCGTCTCACTCTCACAGTCACACTCACAGGGTTCCCCAATCGTTACCTTGAGTAAAAACATGTAACACAATAAACACAGTTCTTAATTACAGCTCAGCACCTCAGTGCCCAGTCAAAACAAATGATTCCACACTATAACACACATGAAAAACTTCTAACTCCTCGTTAGAGGCACCACCTTGAGAGCACGATAGCACAGAGGTTCTCTTGTCTGCGCCATTGTCCAACCCTGCAGTAGCTTTCGCTTATGACTTACGGGCAGACGCCTCGGCTTCCACTTCCACAAGGATCCTTTAGTCCAACCCTGCGCAGCTTTCACCGCCACTGACAGGCAGACGTGCAGTGGGACTCTGACCCACTGGCGGTGGGACTCTAACCGACGTACAGTGGGACTCCAACCCACTCTTACAGTGGGACTCCAACCCACCCTTACAGTGGGACTCCAACCCACTCTTACAGTGGGACTCCAACCCACTCTTGATGTGGGACTCCAACCCACTCTTACAGTGGGACTCCAACCCACTCTTGATGTGGGACTCCAACCCACTCTTACAGTGGGACTCCAACCCACGTACACTATTCCAAAAGAAAAGAAGTGTCTTACCAAAAATCCAGGGAACGTCGCGAAGAACCTTACGGATCGGGGTCGATGGGTATCCCCGAGAAATCCTCGGTGCCGGCTGGAACCGATCAGGTCCCCGACTCCTCCGGTCTCCTTCAGCGAGGTCCCATCTGGGTCGCCAAACTGTCACTGAAAATCCGGAATAGGAAACTTATCACCACCACTGTGGTGCGGATGAGCAGAGACTTCTTTATTACGGCCGGGTGCGCGAGTGAGTCCTCTCACGATCAGCGCACACCATGCCCCAAAATCACACATCTTATACAGAGCTTTCTCACACATATTCATTAACTAGTCATACATAAACATGGTATTACCAGGAAATCATTAGCATATTCTCCTCCTAGTTCCCATTCTGCGCAATAACTGTGAGAACCATCTGGAAATGAGTCTGGGGTGTCCCATGGGTGGGCGACCCGTGAGTCGGTGGGCGCAATCTCCCCCTGCCGGAATTGCCTTTTGCTTAAGGACACGGTTTCTTGGCAGCACCTACAAACCGTTACAGTCGGCTTCTCCTCCCATTGTTTCCCCATTCTCATTAATCCAGATTTTGACAGCTGCATGCATTCTTCTAGTTTTCCATATAGGTATCATAAATCAGTTTACAGGTCAACTTGTACTTGTTACCTAAGTTACGGTTCCTACCAAATGATTTTGACCAATCCCTTCGGCCTTGGTACGGGGCTGTACAGGGATTTCATAGCAGCATTCGGTTGCTGTGCAAGCATACTCTTCATTAAAATATTTCTTATAATCTGATATTATTAAAATCAAAACTATTCATAAACTATAAACTAATAATTCATTCTAACATATCAGTAACACTCTGATACCCATGTCAGGTACATCCATGCTAGATGAAGTGTCAAAACACAGCATTTTGCAGCTGTAATCCCTGAACCCCACCTGATACCGCTCAGCGATGCAGCATTTTTGTATTCAACACCTAGGAACCAAAGAAAAGGGCATGACAGAAATTGCTGCTGTCAGAGAATGGCAGGATATTACCAATAAACAGATTTAATCTACAGGTGGGTTGAACCACTCGTGATACTCACAGCAATCAGGCTGCAGTTGTGGAGGTTTGGGTGGATTCACCCTTTTTGCTTGCAGACAAACACAGCCTGCTCTGTCACCGCCCCCTCCCTCGCCCAGGGAGTAGGGGAGAGAATTGGAAAGAAGGGCAAGGAGACTCACGGGTTGAGATGAAAACTATTGACTAATTAAAATGAAATGATAATGATAACAGCAGTGATAACAGAACATGCAAATGAGTGACACACAGTGCTCACCGCCCGCTGGCTGATGCCCGGCCCGTGCCAGCCAACGATCCCGGAGGAGAGACAGCGCCAAAACCAAAACCCTGGAAGAGTGAGCCCGAGCGACCCCCAGGGAGGCACCCCCGGAAGAGAAGTGCCCGAGCGACCCCCAGGGAGGCACCCCCGGAAGAGAAGTGCCCGAGCAACTCCCAGAGAGGCACCCCCGGAAGAGAAGTGCCCGAGCAACTCCCAGAGAGGCACCCCCGGAAGAGAAGTGCCCGAGCGACCCCCAGGGAGGCACCCCCGGAAGAGAAGTGCCCGAGCGACCCCCAGGGAGGTACCCCCGGAAGAGAAGTGCCCGAGCGACCCCCAGGGAGGCACCCCCGGAAGAGAAGTGCCCGAGCGACCCCCAGGGAGGCACCCCCGGGAGAGCAGTGCCCTGTGTTCCGGCCAGCCCTGGTTAATGCACTGGCATGACGGGATGTGATCTGGAATATCTCATTGGCACATCCCAGTGCCAGTTCTGGGCTTTGCTATTCACTGCACTTCTCCCTCCCAGTCCCAATGCAGCTGTGAAGCAGCCAAACACGGTGGCCTTGAGCTCCAGCAGCAGCTCCCAACACCAGCACTGTCATCAACGTTCTTCTCACAATCAGTCTGAACTGAAACACCAACTAAAATACTAAAAAGAAAATTAACTCTATCTTACCAAAGCCAGGACACAGCCATGAAGAAAACCATGTTCCAATTCCAGCATTGCATTTTGTGTCTGACCAAAGATGAATTATTTTGCTCTCTGGAAGTGCTGGGGATTACAAGAGCATTTCCAATCAGTGACCCATCGGCAGGTTCAGGTGGTAGCACCTTAGGAGTGCCAGGGATGAGTCTGCATCGCTGGAAAGCAGACAGAAGCCAGAGGAAAATCCAGAAAGCACCGTCACCATCATCTACGTAACAAGCAGCGTCCGTTTGCAGTTGCACATGGAGCTTTTTTGGAAGTTTTTTTTTGTTTAAAGAAAACTCACGTGAGTGTGTCTGCAGAGTCTTACTTCACGGTCACAAATAGACCTGATAACAGAACCCCTTCAAATTATTCTTTCCTCCATTTATGTTCAAGAATCAAAACAGAGGCCTCAGCAAATCTGCGCACCAGAGGAGGAGAACCCCTCTTGGCCTACTGACCACCCCCTTCTAATGCACCCCAGGAAGCCATTGGCCTTCCTGGCCCCCAGGGCACAGTGCTGGCTCATGGCCATCCTGCTGTCCACCAGGACTCCCCGATCCCTTTCCCCTACACTGGTCTCTAGGAGATCATCTCCCAACCTCTACTGGAACCTGGGGCTGTTCCTGCCCAGGTGCAACACCCAACACTTGCTCAGGCACTGGAAGGGGTTGCCCAGGGCAGTGCTGGAGTCCCCGTCCCTGGAGGGATTGAAGAGTGGTGACAATGACTCCGATTTCTGTGGAGCTCGAGTGAATGTTCGACATTTAATGTTGTGGTGGGGGAGAGGCCGGGCTCTGCAGAGCACCACAGGGACAGGGACGTCCTGGGGGCACGCCGGGGTGTCTGAACATGGGGCTCTGGGACAGAGCAGAGGGCAGCAGGGAGGTCCTCAGTGGACATGAGGGCAAAGGGGGGCCTGCAGGCACCCCAAGAGCACCCAGGAGCCCAGGGCTGAGCCAGCCTCGTGCCTCCCCAGGGGATTCCCTGCCCCTGCCTGCGCGGGCAGCGGGTCACAGTGGGGCCCTTTGTGACCTCCCTGTGTGACACCCCACTGCCCTGCATGTGACAAGCATGGCTGCAGCCCCCAGCCCACAGTGTCCGGCAGGACAGCGACGGGACAGGACAGGAGCAAGGAGAGGGCGAGGAGCCCCCTGAGTGCAGCTCACGTCTTTCCCCGCCATCCCCGGCAGCCTCGCGGCATTCTGCCAAGGCTTCCCCCTTCCCCAGAACTACCCCTTTCCTCTGACCTGCAAGATGGCAGAGAGACTCCCCAGACGTCCCAGGGTGGCCAGAGAAGAGGACAGGGCTTCCCAGGAGAGCAGCTCTTCACCAGAGGTGTCCGTGGTCCGGCCACTGCATGTTGGTGAGTGAGGGGTCCTGTTGGGCTGGGGCCAGCGAGCGCACCCTGCTCCACACCAGCATCTCGCTTTCCTGGCACGCTGGTGGTGGGGGTCCCGCGGGTGGTGGACATGATGCTGCCTGAAGGACAGGGCTGCTCAGGGCTGGGAGGTGGCCCCAGAACAGCCTCTCCCAAGGAGGGAGAGAGCAGAAGGGACCTGTCTGGGGAACAACACAGCAGGGGAGCGGGCACGGGGCTGCACGGAGGGCAGATCTCCTTCCTCTGCTCCCTCCTGCCCCTGGACCCTCTCGGCAGCCCTCCCTGCTCTCCTCCTTTCTCAGACACCACCTGGTTACCAGTGTACGCAGAGGAACAGGACGCCGTGCACTTCATCCAGGCCTTTGTCACCAGCCCAAGCAAGGTAACCACGGCCATCTCAGCTGCCCCTGTGCCGCTGTCTGCTGCCAGGGGCTCTGCCACCGGGCTGCTGGGGGTGAGCTGGCTGGGCAGAGCTGCTGCTCCCAGGGCTCTGGTCCCGCTGGCCGTGTCTGTCCCCCTCTCATGCTCCCTCTGTGTCTCTCTGTCCCATGGCTGCCAGGAGGAGGGCCCAAGGATGAAGTTTCTTGAGAGCATCCACATCCTCTGCAGAACCGCCAGGCACTGTGACTTGTCACAGGGCCTGGGTATCTTCTGCCACGGATACAAGCTGGCAGAGCACATTAAGGTGAGGGACATTTGATAGCTCTGGGGAAGGGAACAAGGTCCTCGGCACCCTGTGAGGACAGTGCTTGGGCAGGGCGAGGGTCTGGTGGCACTGGGTGCTGGCAGCTGCCAGGTGCCATCCTGGTTGTGCTCTGCAGGTGCTGCTGGAAGAGGAGCCCAGGGAGGAACTGCGCACAGAGGTGCAGCGGCTCGCCATGCTTGCCATCGCCCAGATGAGGTACCTGTCCATCCCTCCTGGGGACCCCTGCCCCAGAGCTTGTGTCCACCTGCACAATGCCTCAAGGCACTGCTCCCAGCACCAAGGTCCCACTGTCCCCTCTCTCTCTCTTTGCAGCTCAGTGGGCAAGGTGCTGGAGGGCCAAGAGCGAAGCCTCCTCCACGCCTGCTGCAGAAGTGTCTTCTGGCTTCCTCCAAAAGAGGAAATGCAGGGCCTGGACACTGACCTCTACCTCAAGGTAAGTGCTGGCTGAGGAGCCTGCAGGACCCCCCAGTCCCTCTGCACCACAAGGCAGAGGGAAGACTCTTTGTCTTCCCTGCAGACCCTGGAAACCATGGACATCATGCTGACGACCATGGTCGACTGCTCTCCTGCCTCCAGAGTCAGCGAGAAGCTGCAGAAGATCTTCCAGGTGTGGCATGTGCAGAGAGTGGGGTTGTTCCTCGGCCTGGAGGGAAGGGATTGTCCACTCCTGAGTGGATGGTCCCCACCCCAGGGCCACGCAGGGGCAGCACACTGCAGGGAGGGTGCCCAGCTCCCTTGGCTAACCGGGGCTGCCCACCACGCTCTCGTGGAGCACAGTGGCTGCAGGGGGTGGCATCTGCCTTCCTGCCTGCCCAGCAGGTTGGCCCGGGGCATTTGTCCCAAGCCTGCCAGCCCACCTAGGGCAGGAGCCCCACTGCAGGCTTTGCTGGAGCTCAGAGGAAGCCTGGCTGGGCTGTGTGAGTCCAGCCCAGGAGCTGAGCAGTGCTGCTTCTGCCGGAGCGGGTGTGTGCTCCCAGGGCACAGCAGCAGCTTCTCTTTTCCCAGGTGCTGCTGGAATTCACCAAGTCTGGGAGAGCAGCTGAGCGGGAGAGGGCCATGGGCAGGATTAGGATGCTGAGCCATTTCCTGGCCCAGTCTTGCTCACGGAGGGTAAGGACCAGGCACCCCCAGCCAGACCAGCGCTGCCTCCAGTCCTGTGTCACACAGGACGGCCCAAGGAGAGCGCTGGGAGCCCAGGCCCAGCAGCTCTCCCCGCCCGGGGCTGCTGCCCTGCTCGCTGCTTTGGGAGACGGGGCCGGCAGGGCCCTGCAGAGCTCTGACCTCCCTGGATCCAGCCCTGGCCACACTCTTGGCTTCAGGGCTTTGGCCCCAGCTGCCTGCCCTCAACCCCACTGCTCTTCTGTCTCCCTCGCCCAGGCTGGTCAACATGAGGACAGACGTGTGTCCTACCGAGAGATGCGGATCCCAGACCTCGGGGTTCTGCTGGGACATCTCCTCCTCCTCATGTCATGCAAGGAGGAAGACACTGGCTCTCTGGCTTCGGACGCTCTTTTTGCCCTCTTCGTGTTCAACCGTCACCAAAAACGTAGGAGAAGCTGTGGTGAGCTGCATCCCTCTGCACACCAACATCACCCGGCACCTCTGCCTGTCTTCCTGGGGGTTGCAATGGTTGGGAGCGTTTCCATACACACACGGGGTGCAGGTCACCCTGGGACTGACGCCGCTGTCCCCCACCTCCTCCCCTGACTGTGGGGCATCACCTCCCTCCTCCACCATTCCTCGGGCAAAGCTCTTTCCCGTGCGTGCTCCGCCTGCTGCCAAAGCTGCTCTGTCTCACCGGCTCAGCTCTGTTTGTCCCGCTCTTTAGGCACAGCCCTGCCAGCGGATAATGCCCAGCTCCCAGGGCAGTGGGAAGATGAGGCCAACTCCTTGCTGAACTCACCCAACGCCAGTGACTTCATCATGGTAATGACCCCACCCCCCTTGCTGGGACTCTTGTCCGTGGCATCAGCAGGGCACTGGTGTGAGCAAAGGCATCCAGAATCGGTGGGGCTGCTGTGACCTCGCTGTCCCTGGTGAGAGCTCCTGCTGTCCCTGAGCAGGGACGATGAGAGGCCTGTGCTCCAGTGTCCCAGCAGCAGCTCCAGCCCTCCTGGCCACCAGCAAGCCCTGCTTCGCTGTCAGGCCAGCGCACTGTGCCCATGAGCCCAACCTTCCTCCCCCACCCTGGGGGCCCTCTCCTCTCGTCCTCCCCCGCGCAGTGACCGCAGCCCCTGCTGCCACCTTT
The DNA here is from genome assembly GCA_907165065.1 of Caprimulgus europaeus. The sequence goes on from CAJRAV010000004.1 coordinate 129,546, forward strand.
CCTGGCAGCGCTGCCACCACCGCTGCTGGCCATCTCTTGCCAGGGCTGCTCGCACCGCCCAGCCAAGCAGCACCGTCAGAGCACTCGCTGTGACATGTCTTCGCTCCCTCCCTTCCTCCCATAGGCCTTTGGACAATACCTTGAACCCTCCGAGAGGACAGACATCGTGCTTGTGGCCATCGAGGCCATGAGAGACTCCAGCATCTTTGAGATCCAGGTGGCAACAAACTTTCTGGATGTTCTCACGAGAGACATCGATGTCTGGCTGGCAGATGTAAGTGGCCTGTGGCTGGTTTGTCACCTTCAGGCAGCAGAGAGGGATGGGAAGGGCAGCTGAGGAAATGGCTGCCCTCCAGTGGCAGCACCATCCTCACCTGTGTCCCCTCCGTCCAGGTGACAGAGATCGTGAAGGGCATGCACCAAAATCTGAGACACATCAATACGGTACCAGCCCGGTGGAGCGTGAAGTCCCTGCTTCTCCTGATGGCAAACAAGTGCCCTGAAGAGATGTTTATGACACTGTCAAAGGTCGCTCCACTAGAAGACAGGTACTGGCCCCAAAAGCCACCAGGGCTCATTCCCTGTAGGGAGAGGAGAGCAGAGGCCAGTCCCGCAGCAGCCCAAGCTGCCCAAGGCAGCCCAGAGCCCTGCCACCACGCTCCTCCCAGCCCCACGGGGGAACCCCACCTCAGCCCTCTCCTGCTGCCCAGGCCATCCCAAGCCAGGGCCAGGCTCTGGGTCCTGCAGGGCTGTGCCAGGCCATGCTGCCGTGCCTGAGGCAGCCCTGCTGACAGTGTGCTCTGCCTCACAGCACTGCCCTGGCCATGTGGGAGACCATATTTTCCACGCACAAGACGCTGATGAAGATGTTGAAGCAGCTCTTCTCCCAACTCCAGCACCCAGACAACCTGTTTGCCTTTTCCATGGAGAACACCTGCATCCACCGCTTTGCTGTGAGTCACCAGGAGAAGCCCCGGTGCCCTTGTCCTCAGCTGCCACTGGGAACCAGGCGCTGCACGGTGCGAGAGCCCCACGGATCTGCCGGTCACTCACTGCTGGGTCTCTTTCAGATGCTGTTCTCTGCTCATAGAGAAGATGGGGAATTTGCAGCAATGTACAGAGGGTACCCATTTCTGAGCTATCAGAGCCCAATACTGCTCCAACTGGTGCTGAGTGGCCTCATGACGCTGTCACAGAGAGCCCAGATGGTGAGCAGGGTGTAGAGCCAAGGGGAGCCGTGTTGGGGCAGTGGGGTCGGCGCTGGCTTGGCCTTGGCTGGGAGTCAGGCGGTGGGGGCCACTGCTCCAAACACCCTCCCCTCCGTGGTGGGGCCTGTGGCTGCCAGGGGAGCTTTCCAGGCATGGACCTTGTCACCACATGGAAATTCTCTGTTTCATACAGGGGAGAAAAATGAAGGTCTGCCTGCCAGACCTGATGAGGCTCCTGCAGGATGACAATGAAAAGACCAAGAGGAAGGCCCTGGTGGTCATCTGCAATGTGATGGGCCACTTGAAGAGGGAGGAGGCCAGTCCCATGGCTGTGGAGCTGGCAGAGAAGCTCCTGCCCCTCTTTGACGCGGTAAGGCTGATGTGGGAGCCTGAGCCCCACAGACAGACACTGGGCAAGGAGAGCTGCCCTCAGCCCAACCCTGCCAGCAGCATCTGCAGCAGGGGCTGCTCCTCTCCTTTCTGCCCCGGGCTCTTGTGGGATGGCTTCAGGCTTCTGCAGCCCAGCCCAGCCCAGCCCAGCCCAGCCCAGCCCAGCCCAGCTTCTCCCCAAGAGCTGCTCTCAGAGCCCCAGGCACTCCCCCAGCTGCTCTGCAGGGCAGGACCAGATGTTCTGGAAATCTCTTGAGTGGCCTGTCACGAGCCCAGGACCATTCCACCACCGCTGCAGGTCTGCCCACAACTCCATTGTGCAGCGTCCGACCCCGCAGCATCTCCTCTCACATCAGTTGTGATCTCGCTTCTGCTCACCATGGGCAGAGAGCTCCGGTCGCTCAAGTCCCACTGTGCTTCTCCCTACCAGTGCTCCAGCCACCTGAGAGAGCTCTCCATTGACCTCTTCAGATACCTGATGAAGACTGTGGTGGAGAAGAACAGGAGAGAGATGAAGAAGAAAGCACAAATGGCCCTGCTTCCCCTCTTCTTTCATATGAGTGATGGAACGCAGAGCGTGGCCGAGGTACAGATTTCAAAGCTGAGCAGTGACGCAGGGAAGAGACCCCCAGACGTCTGGGCCAGGGCAGGTCCCAGCTCCGCCAGGGCAGGATCAACCCAGCAGCAAAGCCAGGAGGAGGAGGACACCAGGTCTCCTTCCCCAGGCTGTGGTACCATCTCTCAGCTTCTGCTGCTCTGCAGGTCTCCAGGGGAGCCCTCTTTGCTGCAGCTGAGCTCCTCAAGTGGGAAGAGCTCCAACACCTGGTGCGGAGAAAGCAGACGTGGAGGATTGGAGAGTGCTTGGTGAGGACAAGCCCCTGGCCCCTGCCCCCAGGCTAGACAAGGGCTGCCTGGCCAACTGGGGAGGGACTGTGACGTGCCCATACCCTTGTGCTCCCTCCAGCTGGCGCAGGGCAGGAGAAAGGCTGAAGAATACCTGGATCAGAGCCTGCCATACCTGAAGCATGCTCAGGTCACCTTGCGAGAGGCAGCTGTCAGGTTCATCGGTGAGCCACAGCCCCCCGGGTCCCTCTGTGGGCAGCCTGGCCCCAGTCCCCACCACTGCATGCTGGGGAGCCAGGGCTCTGACCACACTCTGTGCCTAGGGCTTGCTGCACGACCCCTGAGGGACCAACACGAGGAGAAGCTCTCTCAGATCATCAGCGGTGAGTAGGAGCAGTGCTGTGCTGGCCAGGGCTGCTGGGGCAGGGGACAGAGCCTGGGCAGGGTGCTGCCACGCCTTGCCCTGCTCCAGGGAAACGCTCCAGGGGCAGGGGAACATGCCAGGGGCATTTGGGGCATTCTGGTGCAGCAGCTCTCTCCAGGCCAGGGAAAGAGGTGGGTGGGGCTGGCACGGGCAGGAGGGGATGCCTGGGGGTCTCTGCAGACACGGTGCTTCATCCCAGCTCTGTTTCTTTTGGCCACAGTCCTTCAGTCCATGGTCAAAGACAACGAACTCTCCATCTCTTCCCTCGTAACTCAGACCATCTACATCCTGGACTCTGCAAGGGTGCAGCAAAGATCAGGATGGATCCTGCGAGCGCTGCGCCGCTGCTGCCGCTAAGCCAGGCTGAGGTGCAGCTCTTCTTGGGACAATGGCTCTGCTTTAATAGAGCTGGAACAAGGAGCCCAAACCCACAGTGTCCTTGAGCTGGGCAGCGCCCTGAGTGTGCTGAGCAGACAGTGTCATGCCTGGCCTCTCCCGCTCTCCTCAGCACACCCTGGCCCCAGGCTTGTTTTCCAAGTTCACCCTAGGGTGAGGCTTTCTCCAGAAGAAGACACCTTTGTTCAACCCCTGGGGAAGTCTTTTCTTTAGGGAAGCAGAGGGAAAGGAGAAATGGCAGCCCCCAAGGAATCAGGATTGCCTGGAGATCTGCCCAACGCCCACGCTTTCCAGCAGCCCAGGGCAGCACAGCACCCACTGACCCAGGGTGTCCTTCTACCAAAGCCCCAGCTGCTCTGCTGGGCTACAAAACCAAGAGAAGCTGTAGCCCAACCTGCTCTTCCTGTGACACCCCAGGACAAGAAAATGGGCCCGCTGTCTGCCAAGCTTGCAAGTTATCTTTTGTCCCCACCTTCAGAGGTGGCCACCTCCAGCAAGCTCTGGGCTCGCACTTCCGTGCCCATGAGCCAGAGGAGAAGTTCTCCTTTCCTGGAGTCCCAGAGCCCATCCCCACACACAGCACCTGCGGGGCAGGGACGCCGCTTGGAATGACACAGCCCCGGGAAGGCCTCGGGGCACAGCCCCATCTCCTGGCCCTGCAGCCATCCGTCTGCCACTCCCACGGCTCAGTCCAGAGCCCAGAGGAGAAGCAGAGGGGTGCCACAGGGGCCTGCAGTCCCCTCCATCACGCAGCCAGGACAGGGCACAGGAAGGCTGGTCCCAGCTCCCACCACCCCAAGGGTCTCTGGGCGCCCCAGCATCTGCTGTTGCTGCATCGCCACTTCCCCGCCCCGTGATGGACTCAGGGGGGTGTCCAAGCAGAGCACGGAGCAGCTAAGGGGGCTTGAGGGCAACTGCCGGGGTCCCAGAGGGACTAGAGGACCAAGAGAAATGAGCCACAGAAGGCCCTGGGGCATAACCAACAGCGATGGAGGAGTGCTGAGGGGACTAAAGGGGTATTGCAGAGCCTGGGGGGCCGGGCCCCCAGTCCAGTGGGGTTTCTTGGGGTGCTGAGGTCCTGCCGAGGGGCCTGGGGTGCAATGGAGGCCTTGGGAGGGGTCCGGAGTGAGATCACTGGAGCCATCCTCAGACAGCTCCAGGGAAATGGAGGAGTCCTTGGTGGGCCTGTGCCCGAGAGCCCTCCATGGGCCCCAGGGAAGGCCAGCGGTGGGCTTCTGTGACCAGCCAGGGCCAAGGGAGGGTTCCTGGGGCTCAGAGGGAGGGTGCAAGGAGGCAAACAGAGGGGTGCTGCGGGGACCAGGGGGCAAACTGAGGCCTCCAGAACACGTCAAAAGGCACCTTGGGGTTCTGAGGGGGCAACTGGCTCGGGCTGAGGCCACCCCTGGACGACAGAGGGGTTCAGAGGGGACTCGCGGATATGAGGAGGGCTCTGGGCCTGAGGGGGCTGGAAGGGAAAATGAACAAGTCTTGAGGGGATCCGATGGCAGAAAGAGAGTCTCCCCCCATCTTGAATTCCCCAGACAGCGGGTCCATATCCACCTCCTTCCCCTCCCGCCCCCAGTTCCCCCCATTTGCCCTCAGCCAGGCCCAGACACCCACACCCAGCCAGCTTGGGCAGAGCAGAGCTCGGGAGGTGCCGGAGCGTGGTCATACTGGGCAGCGGCTCCGTGGCACCTCTTGGGCTGCCAGAGAGGAGGCAGAGAAGGTCTATTCCGGGGTTCCTTGGGCTGTTGGGGGGTTCCTTGGTCTTTTTGGGGTTCTCTTGTGCTGTTTGGTAGTTCCTTGGTCTGTTTGGGCTTCCCTTGTGCTGTTCTGGGGTCCCTTTGTCTGTTTCAGGGTTCCCTGGGCTGTTTGGGGGTTCCTTGGGCTGTTCTGGGATCCCTTGTGGTATTCTGGGGTCCCTTGTGCTGTTCTGGGGTCCCTTGGGCTGTTTGGGGGTCCCTTCTGGTATTCTGGGGTCCTTTGTGCTGTTCTGGGGTCCCTTGTGCTGTTCTGGGATCCCTTTGTCTGTTTGGGAGTTCCCTGGGCTATTTGGTGGTTTTTTGGGCTGTTTGGGCATCCCTTGGGTCTTTGGGGGTCCCTTGGGCTGTTTGGGGGTTCCTTGGTCTGTTCTGGGATCCCTTGTGGTATTTTGGGGTCCCTTGTGCTGTTCTGGGGTCCCTTGTGCTATTCTGGGGTCCCTTGTGCTATTCTGGGGTCCCTTGGGCTGTTCTGGGGTCCCTTGTGCTATTCTGGGGTCCCTTGGGCTGTTCTGGGGTCCCTTGGGCTGTTTGGGGGTCCCTTGGATGGCCTCTGATGAACAGACACGCTGAGGCCACAGCACCAGGACTACATCTCCTGGCAGGGCCTGTGCACCAGCATGGCTGCACAGAAGCACCACGCTGGGAGATGACAGCTCCCGCCATGCCCTCAGGCCACCATGGCCACACAGCAGGGCTGGACCAGAAGGCGACAGCTCCCAGCACGACGAGGACTGCGGCCCTTGGAGCTGTGTCCTGCTGGTGCCGCCCTGCCCCCTTCACCCCAAAGCCCCCACAGAGGCCGCAGCGCAGCCCTGCCACAGCGGCCCAGGCCTCCTCCGTCCTGCTGTCCTGACAAGCCCAGAAGCCGTGCTGGTGGCAGCGGCCTCCTCATGAGGGAGATGCCAGTGCCCAAGCACACAGGGAGACACAGAGCATTGTCTGCTGTCAGGAGGCCGTTCCTCCACCACAAAACCGGCCCACTCAGGGGTGGGACACGCTGCGAGGACTAGGCCGTGGTGTGCTACAGAAGTGGGAGGTTTCTGCAAACTTCAGACACAGGCACCAGGAGAAGCCAATGCTCTGAATGATAACAGCAGGGAGGAGAGGCAGCAGGAATGAGGGCAAGTGAGAAGGTTCAGCTACTGCTCCACCATCACCCCATGCTCACATCAGGTTGTCCTTTGCAGGACTGGTTATGACATCCTTTCTGAGCAATTCCAAAGAAACTCACAGGTTGAGATAAAAACTATTTGCTAATTAAAATAAAAAGATAATGATAACAGCAGTGATAACAGAATATGCAAATGAGTGATGCCCAGGGCAGTTGCTCACAGCCCGCTGCCCGATGCCCATCCTGTGCCAGCCAGCGCTCCCGGAGCCGAGAGCGTCCCCAGACCCAAACCCTGGCAGAGCCCGGGGGATCCCCAGGGCTGTCACTGACAGGACATGATTTGATCTGGAAGATCTCCTTGGCACATCCAAAAATGTCAACTTTGGGTTTCAGTTTTCTCCCTCCCAGTCCTGGTGCAGCTGTGAAGCAGCCGAACACGGTGGCCTTGAGCTCCAGCAGCAACTCCTGACATCAGCACCTGATCAACACTCCTAACAAACCCTACCCTGAACCTCAAACACAGCTGCTCTGGTTACTGGGAAGAGAATTAACTCTGTGCCAGTGGAACCAGGACAGAAGGGTAGAAAGGACGATCCCTTTTGAAATTTTGGGGCCCATGGGGACATTCTGGGGTACCAGAGATGAAATTAAGCCCCACCCTAAAGCCAGGCCTATACCCTGCTCAGGTTCAGGCTCTTGCTCAGGCCCCACCCAGGCCCAGACCCCACCCCAGATCCTGCCCAGGCTGGCCCAAGGGCTCCTGCGTGGACGCTCTCCTGTGTGATCAGTTCAAAGGCTCGTGGTTGCTCAGCACCCCATGTGCAATCATTCTTCTTTTGGGTCACCTGGTAGAGAGGCCTCACCATCTCACTGTCATGTGGAATGTGCATTCTCCAGAGACCCACAACACTAAGAAGGTTTGTGCTGCCTTTTTGTTAGTTGGTGGGGACATAGCTGTTATTTTATTGATCACAACCACTGGGATCTGACGGCATCTATCTTGCCACTTTAGTCCTAAAAACTGGATCTCCTGAGCAGGTCCCTTGACCTTGCTTTGTTTTGTGGCAAAACTGGCTTTCAGAAGGGTTTGGATTATTTTCTTTCCTTTCTCAAAAAAACTTCTTCAGCATCACCCCACACAATGATGCCATCAATGTATTGCAGGTGTTCTGGAGCTCCACCCTGCTCCAGTGCATTCTGGATCAGGCCATGGCAGATGGTGGGGCTGTGTTTCCACCCCTGGGGCAGTCAATTCCAGGTGTACTGGACACCCCTCCAGGTGAAAGCAAACCGTGGCCTGCACTCTGCTGCCAGAGGAATGGAGAAGAACGCATTGGCAATGTCTGTGGTGGCGTACCACTTGGCTGCCTTTGACTCCAGTTCATACTGGAGCTCTAACATGTCCAGCACGGCAGGGCTCAGTGGTGGGGTGACTTAATCCAGGCCACGATAGTCCAGTCAGTCTCCATTCTCCATTCAACTTCCACCCTGGCCATGCTGGGCTGTTGAAGGCAGAGCGAGTCCTGCTGAACACTCCTTGGCTCTCCAGCTGATGAATCAGTTCATGGATGGGAGTTACAGAGTCTAGTTGGTGTGATATTGTCACCAATGCTCTGTTGTGGTGGTGATGGAAACCTGTTGTTCTTCAACCTTCAGCAGTCCCACAACAGAAACGTCCTCTGAGAGACCAGGAAAAGCCAACAGCTCTTTGATTTCCTCTGTCTCCAAGGCAGCTATGCCAAAAGCCTACCAGTACCTTTTTGCTTCCTTGAAATACCTTCTCCTGAGGAAATCTACATCGAGACCACATGGAGCATCTGGGCCAGTCACAATGGGGTGTGTGGGGGCCAACATGGGTGGGACGCAAGAACAACCACAAAAAAACATGGATAAAATGCAAAAAAGCTTCTTTTCTGCCAAAAAGTTGCCATATGAGCTCCCCACGAGCTTCCGCCACACGGGTATCGTGCACCGGACTCATGTGCATCTGCAGGTACCTGTGCATTGTCTGGGCCATCATAAATCAGCTCTGGCACAGCCAGTTCCCTCGAAAGCTGAATACCTTTCTCCATGGTAGTCCATGTGCCTAGCCCTGGCTGCAAGACATCATCCTGGACAGGATACCTTTCCCTCATGCCTGACAGAAGACGTCTCCAGAGGCTGAGGTTTTGTGGGTTTCCCTGCTCTCCAGGTCCAAGCTGCCAGCTAATCTTATTGTGCCTCGCCAGTTTCTTCTGGACCTGCAGACAAGCAAAACATGAGGAGGTTGGCAAGTCCTTGGTTTTTCTTAGCAACAACTGAAACCATCAGGATATTATCAACATTTTTCTCATACAACATCCCACACTGAATCCAAAGCACAGCGCTATTCAAGCTACTAAGAAGAAAATGAGCCGAAACCAGGAGATAATCCATTCTGTCACTGCTGTTTTGTCTTGTTCTCAGGTTGTCCATCTTAGAAGAGCGTCAAACCAGTCCAAAGCATCGTGCTTGCCTGCAGGCAATAGGATTGAAGTGTTTTGCTCTTGGAAATGGAATTGGGGTTTGGTGTGTTTCTCCAGATTGTTTTCAGAGATTGAGGTTCTTGGAGAATGACTCTTAACTCCTGATGTCTTTGTAACAGAAGTGTAAATACGTGGCAAGCAGAAGAAGCTGCTTCTGAAGCAACTGCTCCTTCAGAAAGATTCTAAAGGGGGAGAAAATGGGGGAATTGCTCAGAAAGAATGTCATAACCAGTCCTGCAAAGGACAACCTGATGTGAGCATGGGGTGATGGTGGAGCAGTAGCTGAACCTTCTCACTTGCCCTCATTCCTGCTGCCTCTCCTCCCTGCTGTTGTCATTCAGAGCATTGGCTTCTCCTGGTGCTTGTGTCTGAAGTTTGCAGAAACCTCCCACTTCTGTAGCACACCACGGCCTAGTCCTCGCAGCGTGTCCCACCCGTGAGTGGGCCGGTTTTGTGGTGGAGGAACGGCCTCCTGACAGCAGACAATGCTCTGTCTCTCCCTGTGTGCTTGGGCACTGGCATCTCCCCCATGAGGAGGCCGCTGCCACCAGCACGGCTTCTGGGCTTGTCAGGACAGCAGGACGGAGGAGGCCTGGGCCGCTGTGGCAGGGCTGCGCTGCGGCCTCTGTGGGGGCTTTGGGGTGAAGGGGGCAGGGCGGCACCAGCAGGATACAGCTCCAAGGGCCGCAGTCCTCGTCGTGCTGGGAGCTGTCGCCTTCTGGTCCAGCCCTGCTGTGTGGCCATGGTGGCCTGAGGGCACGGCGGGAGCTGTCATCTCCCAAAGTGGTGCTTCTGTGCAGCCATGCTGGTGCACAGGCCCTGCCAGGAGATGTAGTCCTGGTGCTGTGGCCTCAGCGTGTCTGTTCATCAGAGGCCATCCAAGGGACCCCCAAACAGCCCAAGGGACCCCAGAACAGCCCAAGGGACCCCAGAATAGCACAAGGGACCCCAGAACAGCACAAAGGACCCCAGAACAGCACAAGGGACCCCCAAACAGCCCAAGGGACCCCAGAACAGCACAAGGGACCCCAGAATACCACAAGGGATCCCAGAACAGCACAAGGGACCCCAGAATAGCACAAGGGACCCCAGAACAGCACAAGGGACCCCAGAATACCACAAGGGATCCCAGAACAGACCAAGGAACCCCCAAACAGCCCAAGGGACCCCCAAAGACCCAAGGGATGCCCAGACAGCCCAAAAAACCACCAAATAGCCCAGGGAACTCCCAAACAGACAAAGGGATCCCAGAACAGCACAAGGGACCCCAGAACAGCACAAAGGACCCCAGAATACCAGAAGGGACCCCCAAACAGCCCAAGGGACCCCAGAACAGCACAAGGGACCCCAGAATACCACAAGGGATCCCAGAACAGCACAAGGGACCCCAGAATAGCACAAGGGACCCCAGAACAGCACAAGGGACCCCAGAATACCACAAGGGATCCCAGAACAGACCAAGGAACCCCCAAACAGCCCAAGGGACCCCCAAAGACCCAAGGGATGCCCAGACAGCCCAAGGAACCCCCAAACAGCCCAGGGAACCCTGAAACAGACAAAGGGACCCCAGAACAGCACAAGGGAAGCCCAAACAGCCCAAGGAACTACCAAACAGCACAAGAGAACCCCAAAAAGACCAAGGAACCCCCCAACAGACCAAGGCACGCCGGAATAGACCTTCTCTGCCTCCTCTCTGGCAGCCCAAGAGGTGCCACGGATCCGCTGCCCAGTATGACCACGCTCCGGCACCTCCCGAGCTCTGCTCTGCCCAAGCTGGCTGGGTGTGGGTGTCTGGGCCTGGCTGAGGGCAAATGGGGGGAACTGGGGACGGGAGGGGAAGGAGGTGGATAAGGACCCGCTGTCTGGGGAATTCAAGATGGGGGGAGACTCTCTTTCTGCCATCGGATCTCCTCAAGACTTGTTCATTTTCCCTTCCAGCCCCCTCAGGCCCAGAGCCCTCCTCATATCCACGAGTCCCCTCTGAACCCCTCTGTCGTCCAGGGGTGGCCTCAGCCCGAGCCAGTTGCCCCCTCAGAACCCCAAGGTGCCTTTTGACGTGTTCTGGAGGCCTCAGTTTGCCCCCTGGTCCCCACAGCACCCCTCTGTTTGCCTCCTTGCACCCTCCCTTTGAGCCCCAGGAACCCTCCCTTGGCCCTGGCTGGACACAGAAGCCCACCGCTGGCCTTCCCTGGGGCCCATGGAGGGCTCTCGGGCACAGGCCCACCAAGGACTCCTCCATTTCCCTGGAGCTGTCTGAGGATGGCTCCAGTGATCTCACTCCGGACCCCTCCCAAGGCCTCCATTGCACCCCAGGCCCCTCGGCAGGACCTCAGCACCCCAAGAAACCCCACTGGACTGGGGGCCCGGCCCCCCAGGCTCTGCAATACCCCTTTAGTCCCCTCAGCACTCCTCCATTGGTGTTGGTTATGCCCCAGGGCCTTCTGTGGCTCATTTCTCTTGGTCCTCTAGTCCCTCTGGGACCCCGGCAGTTGCCCTCAAGCCCCCTTAGCTGCTCCGTGCTCTGCTTGGACACCCCCCTGAGTCCATCACGGGGCGGGGAAGTGGCGATGCAGCAACAGCAGATGCTGGGGCGCCCAGAGACCCTTGGGGTGGTGGGAGCTGGGACCAGCCTTCCTGTGCCCTGTCCTGGCTGCGTGACTGCAGGCCCCTGTGGCACCCCTCTGCTTCTCCTCTGGGCTCTGGACTGAGCCGTGGGAGTGGCAGACGGATGGCTGCAGGGCCAGGAGATGGGGCTGTGCCCCGAGGCCTTCCCGGGGCTGTGTCATTCCAAGCGGCGTCCCTGCCCCGCAGGTGCTGTGTGTGGGGATGGGCTCTGGGACTCCAGGAAAGGAGAACTTCTCCTCTGGCTCATGGGCACGGAAGTGCGAGCCCAGAGCTTGCTGGAGGCGGCCACCTCTGAAGGTGGGGACAAAAGATAACTTGCAAGCTTGGCAGACAGCGGGCCCATTTTCTTGTCCTGGGGTGTCACAGGAAGAGCAGGTTGGGCTACAGCTTCTCTTGGTTTTGTAGCCCAGCAGAGCAGCTGGGGCTTTGGTAGAAGGACACCCTGGGTCAGTGGGTGCTGTGCTGCCCTGGGCTGCTGGAAAGCGTGGGCGTTGGGCAGATCTCCAGGCAATCCTGATTCCTTGGGGGCTGCCATTTCTCCTTTCCCTCTGCTTCCCTAAAGAAAAGACTTCCCCAGGGGTTGAACAAAGGTGTCTTCTTCTGGAGAAAGCCTCACCCTAGGGTGAACTTGGAAAACAAGCCTGGGGCCAGGGTGTGCTGAGGAGAGCGGGAGAGGCCAGGCATGACACTGTCTGCTCAGCACACTCAGGGCGCTGCCCAGCTCAAGGACACTGTGGGTTTGGGCTCCTTGTTCCAGCTCTATTAAAGCAGAGCCATTGTCCCAAGAAGAGCTGCACCTCAGCCTGGCTTAGCGGCAGCAGCGGCGCAGCGCTCGCAGGATCCATCCTGATCTTTGCTGCACCCTTGCAGAGTCCAGGATGTAGATGGTCTGAGTTACGAGGGAAGAGATGGAGAGTTCGTTGTCTTTGACCATGGACTGAAGGACTGTGGCAGAAAGAAACAGAGCTGAGATGAAGCACCATGTCTGCAGAGACCCCCAGGCATCCCCTCCTGACCGTGCCAGCCCCACCCACCTCTTTCCCTGGCCTGGAGAGAGCTGCTGCACCAGAATGCCCCAAATGCCCCTGGCATGTTCCCCTGCCCCTGGAGCGTTTCCCTGGAGCAGGGCAAGGCGTGGCAGCACCCTGCCCAGGCTCTGTCCCCTGCCCCAGCAGCCCTGGCCAGCACAGCACTGCTCCTACTCACCGCTGATGATCTGAGAGAGCTTCTCCTCGTGTTGGTCCCTCAGGGGTCGTGCAGCAAGCCCTAGGCACAGAGTGTGGTCAGAGCCCCGGCTCCCCAGCATGCAGTGGTGGGGACTGGGGCCAGGCTGCCCACAGAGGGACCCGGGGGGCTGTGGCTCACCGATGAACCTGACAGCTGCCTCTCGCAAGGTGACCTGAGCATGCTTCAGGTATGGCAGGCTCTGCTCCAGGTATTCTTCAGCCTTTCTCCTGCCCTGCGCCAGCTGGAGGGAGCACAAGGGTATGGGCACGTCACAGTCCCTCCCCACTTGGCCAGGCAGCCCTTGTCTAGCCTGGGGGCAGGGGCCAGGGGCTTGTCCTCACCAAGCACTCTCCAATCCTCCATGTCTGCTTTCTCCGCACCAGGTGTTGGAGCTCTTCCCACTTGAGGAGCTCAGCTGCAGCAAAGAGGGCTCCCCTGGAGACCTGCAGAGCAGCAGAAGCTGAGAGATGGTACCACAGCCTGGGGAAGGAGACCTGGTGTCCTCCTCCTCCTGGCTTTGCTGCTGGGTTGATCCTGCCCTGGCGGAGCTGGGACCTGCCCTGGCCCAGACGTCTGGGGGTCTCTTCCCTGCGTCACTGCTCAGCTTTGAAATCTGTACCTCGGCCACGCTCTGCGTTCCATCACTCATATGAAAGAAGAGGGGAAGCAGGGCCATTTGTGCTTTCTTCTTCATCTCTCTCCTGTTCTTCTCCACCACAGTCTTCATCAGGTATCTGAAGAGGTCAATGGAGAGCTCTCTCAGGTGGCTGGAGCACTGGTAGGGAGAAGCACAGTGGGACTTGAGCGACCGGAGCTCTCTGCCCATGGTGAGCAGAAGCGAGATCACAACTGATGTGAGAGGAGATGCTGCGGGGTCGGACGCTGCACAATGGAGTTGTGGGCAGACCTGCAGCGGTGGTGGAATGGTCCTGGGCTCGTGACAGGCCACTCAAGAGATTTCCAGAACATCTGGTCCTGCCCTGCAGAGCAGCTGGGGGAGTGCCTGGGGCTCTGAGAGCAGCTCTTGGGGAGAAGCTGGGCTGGGCTGGGCTGGGCTGGGCTGGGCTGCAGAAGCCTGAAGCCATCCCACAAGAGCCCGGGGCAGAAAGGAGAGGAGCAGCCCCTGCTGCAGATGCTGCTGGCAGGGTTGGGCTGAGGGCAGCTCTCCTTGCCCAGTGTCTGTCTGTGGGGCTCAGGCTCCCACATCAGCCTTACCGCGTCAAAGAGGGGCAGGAGCTTCTCTGCCAGCTCCACAGCCATGGGACTGGCCTCCTCCCTCTTCAAGTGGCCCATCACATTGCAGATGACCACCAGGGCCTTCCTCTTGGTCTTTTCATTGTCATCCTGCAGGAGCCTCATCAGGTCTGGCAGGCAGACCTTCATTTTTCTCCCCTGTATGAAACAGAGAATTTCCATGTGGTGACAAGGTCCATGCCTGGAAAGCTCCCCTGGCAGCCACAGGCCCCACCACGGAGGGGAGGGTGTTTGGAGCAGTGGCCCCCACCGCCTGACTCCCAGCCAAGGCCAAGCCAGCGCCGACCCCACTGCCCCAACACGGCTCCCCTTGGCTCTACACCCTGCTCACCATCTGGGCTCTCTGTGACAGCGTCATGAGGCCACTCAGCACCAGTTGGAGCAGTATTGGGCTCTGATAGCTCAGAAATGGGTACCCTCTGTACATGGCTGCAAATTCCCCATCTTCTCTATGAGCAGAGAACAGCATCTGAAAGAGACCCAGCAGTGAGTGACCGGCAGATCCGTGGGGCTCTCGCACCGTGCAGCGCCTGGTTCCCAGTGGCAGCTGAGGACAAGGGCACCGGGGCTTCTCCTGGTGACTCACAGCAAAGCGGTGGATGCAGGTGTTCTCCATGGAAAAGGCAAACAGGTTGTCTGGGTGCTGGAGTTGGGAGAAGAGCTGCTTCAACATCTTCATCAGCGTCTTGTGCGTGGAAAATATGGTCTCCCACATGGCCAGGGCAGTGCTGTGAGGCAGAGCACGCTGTCAGCAGGGCTGCCTCAGCCACGGCAGCATGGCCTGGCACAGCCCTGCAGGACCCAGAGCCTGGCCCTGGCTTGGGATGGCCTGGGCAGCAGGAGAGGGCTGAGGTGGGGTTCCCCGTGGGGCTGGGAGGAGCGTGGTGGCAGGGCTCTGGGCTGCCTTGGGCAGCTTGGGCTGCTGCGGGACTGGCCTCTGCTCTCCTCTCCCTACAGGGAATGAGCCCTGGTGGCTTTTGGGGCCAGTACCTGTCTTCTAGTGGAGCGACCTTTGACAGTGTCATAAACATCTCTTCAGGGCACTTGTTTGCCATCAGGAGAAGCAGGGACTTCACGCTCCACCGGGCTGGTACCGTATTGATGTGTCTCAGATTTTGGTGCATGCCCTTCACGATCTCTGTCACCTGGACGGAGGGGACACAGGTGAGGATGGTGCTGCCACTGGAGGGCAGCCATTTCCTCAGCTGCCCTTCCCATCCCTCTCTGCTGCCTGAAGGTGACAAACCAGCCACAGGCCACTTACATCTGCCAGCCAGACATCGATGTCTCTCGTGAGAACATCCAGAAAGTTTGTTGCCACCTGGATCTCAAAGATGCTGGAGTCTCTCATGGCCTCGATGGCCACAAGCACGATGTCTGTCCTCTCGGAGGGTTCAAGGTATTGTCCAAAGGCCTATGGGAGGAAGGGAGGGAGCGAAGACATGTCACAGCGAGTGCTCTGACGGTGCTGCTTGGCTGGGCGGTGCGAGCAGCCCTGGCAAGAGATGGCCAGCAGCGGTGGTGGCAGCGCTGCCAGGAAAGGTGGCAGCAGGGGCTGCGGTCACTGCGCGGGGGAGGACGAGAGGAGAGGGCCCCCAGGGTGAGGGAGGAAGGTTGGGCTCATGGGCACAGTGCGCTGGCCTGACAGCGAAGCAGGGCTTGCTGGTGGCCAGGAGGGCTGGAGCTGCTGCTGGGACACTGGAGCACAGGCCTCTCATCGTCCCTGCTCGGGGACAGCAGGAGCTCTCACCAGGGACAGCAGGGTCACAGCAGCCCCACCTATTCTGGATGCCTTTGCTCACACCAGTGCCCTGCTGATGCCACGGACAAGAGTCCCAGCAAGGCGGGTGGGGTCATTACCATGATGAAGTCACTGGCGTTGGGTGAGTTCAGCAAGGAGTTGGCCTCATCTTCCCACTGCCCTGGGAGCTGGGCATTATCCGCTGGCAGGGCTGCGCCTAAAGAGTGGGACAAACAGAGCCGAGCCGGTGAGACAGAGCAGCTCTGGCAGCGGGCGGAGCACGCACGGAAAAGAGCTTTGCCCGAGGAACGGCGGAGGAGGGAGGTGATGCCCCACAGTCAGGGGAGGAGGTGGGGGACAGCGGCGTCAGTCCCAGGGTGACCTGCACCCCGTGTGTGTATGGAAACGCTCCCAGCCTGGGAAACTGGGAGGACCTAGAGCTCTGCAGGCAGTGCCACAATTAAAGCCTGGCTGGAGGAAGGGTGACGTGGGGGATGGCTGGCACGGCTGGAGTGCTGCGGGGCGGGGACCCAAGCTCTTGAGGGGAGCTGGGGAAGATGAGAAGGGGGGCTGCCTCCGGTGTGACAGAGCAGCTCAGCTAGACGGGACAATCACCAGTGTGGGAAGGAGCGTGTGGGTGAGGAGCAGAGCAGAGGCAGTGCTGGGGCCTCCATGGAAGGGTCCATTGCAACCCCCAGGAAGACAGGCAGAGGTGCCGGGTGATGTTGGTGTGCAGAGGGATGCAGCTCACCACAGCTTCTCCTACGTTTTTGATGATGGTTGAATATGAAGAGGGCAAAAAGAGCGTCCGAAGCCAGAGAGCCAGTGTCTTCCTCCTTGCATGACATGAGGAGGAGGAGATGTCCCAGCAGAACCCCGAGGTCTGGGATCCGCATCTCTCGGTAGGACACACGTCTGTCCTCATGTTGACCAGCCTGGGCGAGGGAGACAGAAGAGCAGTGGGGTTGAGGGCAGGCAGCTGGGGCCAAAGCCCTGAAGCCAAGAGTGTGGCCAGGGCTGGATCCAGGGAGGTCAGAGCTCTGCAGGGCCCTGCCGGCCCCGTCTCCCAAAGCAGCGAGCAGGGCAGCAGCCCCGGGCGGGGAGAGCTGCTGGGCCTGGGCTCCCAGCGCGCTCCTTGGGCCGTCCCGTGTGACACAGGACTGGAGGCAGAGCTGGTCTGGCTGGGGGTGCCTGGTCCTTACCCTCCGTGAGCAAGACTGGGCCAGGAAATGGCTCAGCATCCTAATCCTGCCCATGGCCCTCTCCCGCTCAGCTGCTCTCCCAGACTTGGTGAATTCCAGCAGCACCTGGGAAAAGAGAAGCTGCTGGTGTGCCCTGGGAGCACACACCCGCTCCGGCAGAAGCAGCACTGCTCAGCTCCTGGGCTGGACTCACACAGCCCATCCAGGCTTCCTCTGAGCTCCTGCAATGCCTGCAGTGGGGCTCCTGCCCTAGGTGGGATGGCAGGCTTGGGACAAATGCCCCGGGCCAACCTGCTGGGCAGGCAGGAAGGCAAATGCCACCCCCTGCAGCCACTGTGCTCCGCGAGAGCGTGGTGGGCAGCCCCGGTTAGCCAAGGGAGCTGGGCACCCTCCCTGCAGTGTGCTGCCCCTGCGTGGCCCTGGGGTGGGGACCATCCACTCCACTCAGGAGTGGACAATCCCTTCCCTCCAGGCCGAGGAACAACCCCACTCTCTGCACATGTCATACCTGGAAGATGTTCTGCAGCTTCTTGCTGACTCTGGAGGCAGGAGAGCAGTCGACCATGGTCGTCAGCATGATGTCCATGGTTTCCAGGGTCTGCAGGGAAGACAAAGAGTCTTCCCTCTGCCTTGTGGTGCAGAGGGACTGGGGGGTCCTGCAGGCTCCTCAGCCAGCACTTACCTTGAGGTAGAGGTCAGTGTCCAGGCCCTGCATTTCCTCTTTTGGAGGAAGCCAGAAGACACTTCTGCAGCAGGCGTGGAGGAGGCTTCGCTCTTGGCCCTCCAGCACCTTGCCCACTGAGCTGCAAAGAGAGAGAGGGGACAGTGGGACCTTGGTGCTGGGAGCAGTGCCTTGAGGCATTGTGCAGGTGGGCACGAGCTCTGGGGCAGGGGTCCCCAGGAGGGATGGACAGGTACCTCAATGCGGCGATGGCACGCATGGCGAGCCGCCGCACCTCTGTGCGCAGTTCCTCCCTGGGCTCCTCTTCCAGCAGCACCTGCAGAGCACAACCAGGATGGCACCTGGCAGCTGCCAGCACCCAGTGCCACCAGACCCTCGCCCTGCCCAAGCACTGTCCTCACAGGGTGCCGAGGACCTTGTTCCCTTCCCCAGAGCTATCAAATGTCCCTCACCTTAATGTGCTCTGCCAGCTTGTATCCGTGGCAGAAGATACCCAGGCCCTGTGACAAGTCACAGTGCCTGGCGGTTCTGCAGAGGATGTCGATGCTCTCAAGAAACTTCATCCTTGGGCCGTCCTCCTGGCAGCCGCGGGACAGAGAGACACAGAGGGAGCGTGAGAGGGGGACAGACACGGCCAGCGGGACCAGAGCCCTGGGAGCAGCAGCTCTGCCCAGCCAGCTCACCCCCAGCAGCCCGGCGGCAGAGCCCCCGGCAGCAGACAGCGGCACAGGCGCAGCTGAGATGGCCGTGGTTACCTTGCTTGGGCTGCTGACAAAGGCCTGGATGAAGTGCACGGCGTCCTGTTCCTCTGCGTACACTGGTAACCAGGTGGTGTCTGAGAAAGGAGGAGAGCAGGGAGGGCTGCCGAGAGGGTCCAGGGGCAGGAGGGAGCAGAGGAAGGAGATCTGCCCTCCGTGCAGCCCCGTGCCTGCTCCCCTGCTGTGTTGCTCCCCAGACAGGTCCCTTCTGCTCTCTCCCTCCTTGGGAGAGGCTGTTCTGGGGCCACCTCCCAGCCCTGAGCAGCCCTGTCCTTCAGGCAGCATCATGCCCACCACCCGCGGGACCCCCACCACCAGCGTGCCAGGAAAGCGAGATGCTGGTGTGGAGCAGGGTGCGCTCGCTGGCCCCAGCCCAACAGGACCCCTCACTCACCAACAGGCGGTGGCCGGACCACGCGCTCCTCCGCAGGGTTCCTGGGGAGTCTCTCTGCCATCTTGCAGGTCAGAGGAAAGGGGTAGTTCTGGGGAAGGGGGAAGCCTTGGCAGAATGCCGCGAGGCTGCCGGGGACGGCGGGGAAAGACGTGAGCTGCACTCAGGGGGCTCCTCGCCCTCTCCTTGCTCCTGTCCTCTCCCGTCGCTGTCCTGCCGGACACTGCGGGCTGGGGGCTGCAGCCACGCTTGTCACATGCAGGGCAGTGGGGTGTCACACAGGGAGGTCACAAAGGGCCCCACTGTGACCCGCTGCCCGCGCAGGCAGGGGCAGGGAATCCCCTGGGGAGGCACGAGGCTGGCTCAGCCCTGGGCTCCTGGGTGCTCTTGGGGTGCCTGCAGGCCCCCCTTTGCCCTCATGTCCACTGAGGACCTCCCTGCTGCCCTCTGCTCTGTCCCAGAGCCCCATGTTCAGACACCCCGGCGTGCCCCCAGGACGTCCCTGTCCCTGTGGTGCTCTGCAGAGCCCGGCCTCTCCCCCACCACAACATTAAATGTCGAACGTTCACTCGAGCTCCACAGAAATCGGAGTCATTGTCACCACTCTTCAATCCCTCCAGGGACGGGGACTCCAGCACTGCCCTGGGCAACCCCTTCCAGTGCCTGAGCAAGTGTTGGGTGTTGCACCTGGGCAGGAACAGCCCCAGGTTCCAGTAGAGGTTGGGAGATGATCTCCTAGAGACCAGTGTAGGGGAAAGGGATCGGGGAGTCCTGGTGGACAGCAGGATGGCCATGAGCCAGCACTGTGCCCTGGGGGCCAGGAAGGCCAATGGCTTCCTGGGGTGCATTAGAAGGGGGTGGTCAGTAGGCCAAGAGGGGTTCTCCTCCTCTGGTGCGCAGATTTGCTGAGGCCTCTGTTTTGATTCTTGAACATAAATGGAGGAAAGAATAATTTGAAGGGGTTCTGTTATCAGGTCTATTTGTGACCGTGAAGTAAGACTCTGCAGACACACTCACGTGAGTTTTCTTTAAACAAAAAAAAACTTCCAAAAAAGCTCCATGTGCAACTGCAAACGGACGCTGCTTGTTACGTAGATGATGGTGACGGTGCTTTCTGGATTTTCCTCTGGCTTCTGTCTGCTTTCCAGCGATGCAGTCTCATCCCTGGCACTCCTAAGGTGCTACCACCTGAACCTGCCGATGGGTCACTGATTGGAAATGCTCTTGTAATCCCCAGCACTTCCAGAGAGCAAAATAATTCATCTTTGGTCAGACACAAAATGCAATGCTGGAATTGGAACATGGTTTTCTTCATGGCTGTGTCCTGGCTTTGGTAAGATAGAGTTAATTTTCTTTTTAGTATTTTAGTTGGTGTTTCAGTTCAGACTGATTGTGAGAAGAACGTTGATGACAGTGCTGGTGTTGGGAGCTGCTGCTGGAGCTCAAGGCCACCGTGTTTGGCTGCTTCACAGCTGCATTGGGACTGGGAGGGAGAAGTGCAGTGAATAGCAAAGCCCAGAACTGGCATTGGGATGTGCCAATGAAATATCCCAGATCACATCCCGTCATGCCAGTGCATTAACCAGGGCTGGCCGGAACACAGGGCACTGCTCTCCCGGGGGTGCCTCCCTGGGAGTTGCTCGGGCACTTCTCTTCCGGGGGTGCCTCCCTGGGGGTCGCTCGGGCACTTCTCTTCCGGGGGTACCTCCCTGGGGGTCGCTCGGGCACTTCTCTTCCGGGGGTACCTCCCTGGGGAGCGCTCGGGCACTTCTCTTCCGGGGGTGCCTCTCTGGGAGTTGCTCGGGCACTTCTCTTCCGGGGGTGCCTCCCTGGGGGTCGCTCGGGCTCACTCTTCCGGGGGTACCTCCCTGGGGGTCGCTCGGGCACTTCTCTTCCGGGGGTGCCTCTCTGGGAGTTGCTCGGGCACTTCTCTTCCGGGGGTACCTCCCTGGGGGTCGCTCGGGCACTTCTCTTCCGGGGGTGCCTCTCTGGGAGTTGCTCGGGCACTTCTCTTCCGGGGGTACCTCCCTGGGGGTCGCTCGGGCTCACTCTTCCAGGGTTTTGGTTTTGGCACTGTCTCTCCTCCGGGATCGTTGGCTGGCACGGGCCGGGCATCAGCCAGCGGGCGGTGAGCACTGTGTGTCACTCATTTGCATGTTCTGTTATCACTGCTGTTATCATTATCATTTCATTTTAATTAGTCAATAGTTTTCATCTCAACCCGTGAGTCTCCTTGCCCTTCTTTCCAATTCTCTCCCCTACTCCCTGGGCGAGGGAGGGGGCGGTGACAGAGCAGGCTGTGTTTGTCTGCAAGCAAAAAGGGTGAATCCACCCAAACCTCCACAACTGCAGCCTGATTGCTGTGAGTATCACGAGTGGTTCAACCCACCTGGAGATTAAATCTGTTTATTGGTAATATCCTGCCATTCTCTGACAGCAGCAATTTCTGTCATGCCCTTTTCTTTGGTTCCTAGGTGTTGAATACAAAAATGCTGCATCGCTGAGCGGTATCAGGTGGGGTTCAGGGATTACAGCTGCAAAATGCTGTGTATTGACACTTCATATAGCATGGATGTACCTGACATGGGTATCAGAGTGTTACTGATATGTTAGAATGAATTATTAGTTTATAGTTTATGATTATTTTTGATTTTGATAGTATAAGATTATAAGAAATATTTTAATGAAGAGTATGCTTGCACAGCAACCGAATGCTGCTATGAAATCCCTGTACCGCCCGTACTAAGGCCAAAGGGATTGGTCAAAATGATTTGGTAGGAACCGTACTTAGGTAACAAGTACAAGCTGATCTGTGAACTGATTTATGATACCTATATGGAAAACTAGAAGAATGCATGCAGCTGTCAAAATCTGGATTAATGAGAATGGGGAAACAATGGGAAGAGAATCTGACTGTAACGGTTTGTAGGTGCTGCCAAGAAACCGTGTCCTTAAGCAAAAGGCAATTCCGGCAGGGGGAGATTGCGCCCACCGACTCACGGGTCGCCCACCCATGGGACACCCCAGCCTCATTTCCAGATGGTTCTCACAGTTATTGCGCAGAATGGGAACTAGGAGGAGAATATGCTAATGAGATCTTGGAAATACCATATTTATGTATTACTACTTAATGAATATGTATGAGTAAGCTCTATATAAGATGTGTGATTTTGGGGCATGGTGTGAGTTGATCGTGAGAGGACTCACTCGCGCACCCGGCCGTAATAAAGAAGTCTCTGCTCATCCGCACCACAGGGGTGGTGATAAGTTTCCTATTCCGGATTTTCAGTAACAGTTTGGCGACCCAGATGGGACCTCGCTGAAGGAGACCGGAGGAGTCGGGGACCTGATCGGTTCCAGCCGGCACCGAGGATTTCTCGGGGATACCCATCGACCCCGATCCGTAAGGTTCTTCGCAACGTTCCCTGGATTTTTGGTAAGACACTTCTTTTCTTTTGGAATAGTGTACGTGGGTTGGAGTCCCACTGTAAGAGTGGGTTGGAGTCCCACATCAAGAGTGGGTTGGAGTCCCACTGTACGTGGGTTGGAGTCCCACTGTAAGAGTGGGTTGGAGTCCCACATCAAGAGTGGGTTGGAGTCCCACTGTAAGAGTGGGTTGGAGTCCCACATCAAGAGTGGGTTGGATTCCCACTGTAAGAGTGGGTTGGAGTCCCACTGTAAGGGTGGGTTGGAGTCCCACTGTAAGAGTGGGTTGGAGTCCCACTGTACGTCGGTTAGAGTCCCACTGTAAGAGTGGGTTGGAGTCCCACTGTAAGAGTGGGTTGGAGTCCCACTGTAAGGGTGGGTTGGAGTCCCACGGTACGTCGGTTAGAGTCCCACCGCCAGTGGGTCAGAGTCCCACTGCACGTCTGCCTGTCAGTGGCGGTGAAAGCTGCGCAGGGTTGGACTAAAGGATCCTTGTGGAAGTGGAAGCCGAGGCGTCTGCCCGTAAGTCATAAGCGAAAGCTACTGCAGGGTTGGACAATGGCGCAGACAAGAGAACCTCTGTGCTATCGTGCTCTCAAGGTGGTGCCTCTAACGAGGAGTTAGAAGTTTTTCATGTGTGTTATAGTGTGGAATCGTTTGTTTTGACTGGGCACTGAGGTGCTGAGCTGTAATTAAGAACTGTGTTTATTGTGTTACATGTTTTTACTCAAGGTAACGATTGGGGAACCCTGTGAGTGTGACTGTGAGAGTGAGACGGGCAACGGAGCACGAAGCGAGCGCGGGGTTCGGATCCGCGGCTCTGTGATCCCGCGAGCGGTGCTGTCGCGACGGAGGGAAAACCCGGACACGCTCAATAGGAGTGATCAGCAAGCTCTGTCTATTGATCACATACGTGCTCCTTATATACAGTGGTTAATTAAGCTCATGCATATTCTTAAAGACCCATACTGATTGGTTCATTAATTTTCCTGGGAACTTTCTCTTTGTTATAACAGGTGGCTTTGCTCTGTTCACGTCCCAAGGACGTCAGCAGGATACTCCTACGTTGCGGTTACCAGCTAAAGCTCCTCCCTTCTTTTTCCCAGCTTATTTTGCTAAAGTTGTTTGAAGTCCCAAGGACAAGTCAGTATCCTGGAGACTTCTGAATTTACCCTGACTTATGTCAAGGGCCTGAGCTGGCTCACTGCGGCCTCTGATTGTACAACATCTCTGGGGATCGTTCTGCAACAGGGTGCAGCCGGAGAAGAACGCAGCGACAGACTTGAGTGATTGTGTATTGTACTGTAAAGCAATTATATCATGGCATCTAAGTTAACTCATTTGTTTAAAAGTAAAAGGATGAATAATTTGGCTGCAAATGACAGAATCCTGAAAACTCCTCCGTCAGGATGTTTATTAGCACACTGGGGGATCCGCAGTGGGATCCAAATACTGTGGGGCATAGACAGAGACTGAGTCAGGATCAGCAGTGGATTTTATATGGAGTTAAACAAGCTATGCCTAAATCTTTGCATTGGTCTAAATTATATGAAGTAAGACAGGATAAAAATGAATCTCCCTCAGCGTTTCTGGAGAGGTTAAAGGAAGCTGCCAGGAAATTCACTGATTTAAAGGTGGAGACAGAGGCAGCTCAAATACAACTGGCTTTGATTTTTATGGGACAGTCAGCACCAGATATAAGAAAGAAACTCCAGAAACTCCAGAAACTTGAGGGAGAGGATTCAAGAAATTTGAATAAAATACTGGAGGCTGCATGGAAAGTATATAATAATAGTGAAAATGAGGAGAGAAAAACCAGGGAAAATAGATCACTGGCTGTAATGACAGGGACAGTAAACAGAGGGGAAGGGAGAGGACGAGGATTCAGTGGAAGGGGAGGATTTATGAATGGTGGTAATCGGAGTTTTAACACCCCTTTAGGAATAAATCAATGTGCTTTGTGTAGAGAGGAAGGACACTGGAAAAGAGACTGTCCTAAAATTGGGAATGTTCAACAAGAAATGGCCAGAGTCATGATGCCAGATAACTGAAGGGGACCGGAGGGGAACCCAGCTGAGCCTCTGGTTGTAATTAAGCTGGAAAAAAATTGAAATAAAATAAAAAATAAAATAAAATAAAATAAAATAAAATAAAATAAAATAAAATAAAATAAAATAAAATAAAATAAAATAAAATAAAATAAAATAATAATAAAAAAATAAAGAAGTTAAATTTTTAGTGGATACTGGAGCAACGTTTTCAGTATTAAATACCTGTAAAGGAAAAATTGGAACAAAACCAGCAAACATATTAGGGGCAACTGGGAAAGAAGAAAGCAGGCCATTCCTGAAACCCCTGGATTTAAAATTTGGGGATAAGATAATTTCACATGAATTTTTGTACGTACCAGAATGTCCGGTACCCTTGTTAGGAAGGGATTTGTTATCTAAATTAAACACACAAATTATTTTTGAGCAAGGGGAGCTTTTCTTAAAAATACCTGAATCCAAAACAGGAGGAATCTTAATGATACAAGAAAAAGTGGAGGAGCAGGAAATTCCCCCAGAGGTGATTCTGCAGTGATTCCCACAGTATGGGAAACAGATATCCCTGGTAAATCAAAACTGGCAGAGCCTGTCAAAGTAGATTTAAAAGAAGGTGTAAAGAGAGTAAAATTAAAACAATGTCCAGTCAAGCCAGAAGGCAGACAGGAGCTGAAGAAACTGATTGACAAATTTTTGAAGTACAAAATTTTAGAGGAATGTGAATCGGAGTATAATACTCCTATTTTACCAGTTAGAAAACCCTCGGGTGAATCTAGGTTAGTGCAAGACTTCAGGGCAATTAATCAAATAGTTAAAGACATTTACCCAGTAGCTGCAAATCCTTATACGTTGTTAACAGCGTTAAATGAGACTGATCAGTGGTTTACAGTGCTTGGTTGGAAAGATGCTTTCTTTTGCATACCTTTGGAAAAGGAGAGCAGAAAACTGTTTGCTTTTGAATGGGAAAATCCACAAACTGGGCGAAAGATGCAACTCACATGGACAAGATTACCCCAAGGATTCAAAAACAGCCCAACAATTTTTGGAAATCAACTGGCAAGAGAGCTTGAAATGTGGAAGCAAGATAAGCCAAGGCCTGGACATTTGCTTTTGCAATATGTAGATGACATATTGGTTGCTACAGAAGAAAGGTTTGCTTGTATACAAGTGACTATTGACCTCTTGAATTTTCTGGGACTAAATGGGTACAAGGTATCCAGGAAAAAGGCCCAAATAGCATGCAAGACTGATATATCTGGGCTTTGAAATTTCTAACGGGCAGCGACAGTTGGGAAAAGGTCAAAAAGAAACTATTTGCAGCATACCTGAGCCGAAAAACATTCATGAACTCAGAGCGTTCCTGGGGATGGCTGGGTGGTGTCACCTGTGGATTATGAATTGTGGACTGATAGCTAAGCCTTTGTGTGAGGCCCAAAAGAACTCTCCCTTTGTATGGGGCCCGCAGCAGCAAAAGTTGTGGCTGAAGTCATTGCTGGCTGAAGTCATTGCTAGACCACTCTCCATCATCTTTGCTAAGTTGTGGGGAACGGGAGAGGGGCCTGGGGACTGGAGGAAGGCAAATGTCACTGCAGGCTTCAACAAGGGCAAGAAGGAGGACCCGGGTAACTACAGCCCGGTCAGCCTCACCTCCACCCTGGGAAGGTGATGGAACGACTCATCCTTGGCGCCATCTCTGGGCATATCAAGGATAAGAGGGTCATTAGGGGCAGTCAGAGTGGCTTCACCAAGGGGAAGTCGTGCTTGACCAACCTTCTAGACTGTTATGGAGACACAACCAGGTGGCTGGATGATGGCAGAGCAGTGGATGTGGTCTGTCTTGATTTCAGCAAAGCATTTGACACGGTCTCCCACAGCATCCTCGCCGCCAAATTGAGGAGGTGTGGGTTGGATGGTCAGGTGGTGAGATGGACGTGAACTGGCTGGTGGGAAGAAGCCAGAGAGTGGTGGTCAATGGGGCAGAGTCCAGTTGGAGACCTGTGTCCAGTGGAGTCCCTCAGGGGTCGGTACTGGGTCCAGTACTATTCAATATATTCATCAACGACCTGGATGAGGGAATTGAATGCACTGGCAGCAAGTTTGCTGGTGACACAAAGCTGGGAGGAGTGGCTGACACAGCAGGAGGCTGTGCTGCCACCAGAGAGACCTGGACAGGCTGGAGAGCTGGGCAGGGAAACACTTAATGAAATAAGGGCAAGAGTCGGGTGTTGCACCTGGGCAGGAACAACCCCAGGTTCCAGTAGAGGTTGGGAGATGATCTCCTAGAGAGCAGGGTAGGGGAAAGGGATCTGGGAGTCCTGGTGGACAGCAGGATGGCCATGAGCCAGCACTGTGCCCTTGTGGCCCGTGCACCCCAATGGCATCCTGGGGGGCATTAGAAGGGGGGTGGTCAGTAGGTCAGAGAGGTTCTTCTTCCCCTCTACTCTGCCCTGGTGAGGCCACATCTGGAATATTGTGTCCAGTTCTGGGCCTCCCAGTTCAAGAAGGACAGGGAACTGCTGGAGAGAGTCCAGCACAGAGCCACCAAGGTGATGGAGGGAGTGGAGCATCTCCCTGATGAGGAAGGGCTGAGGGAGCTGGGGCTCTTTAGCTTGGAGAAGAGGAGGCTGAGGGGGGACCTCATTAGTGTTGATCAATATTTGAAGGGTGAGTGTCAGGAGGATGGGGCCAGGCTCTTCTCAGTGGTGTCCAGTGATAGGATGAGGGGCAATGGGTGTGAGCTGGAACACAGGAGGTTCCACTTGAATTTGAGAAGAAACTTCTTTACTGTGAGGGTGCCAGAGCCCTGGGCCAGGCTGCCCAGGGAGGTTGTGGAGTCTCCTTCTCTGGAGACATTCAAGACTCGCCTGGACGCCTTCCTGTGTGATCTCATCTGGGTGTTCCTGCTCCAGCGGAGGGATTGGACTGGATGAGCTTTCGAGGTCCTTTCCAATCCCTGACATTCTGTGATTCTGTGAAAAGGCTTTCATTGAGTTAAAACGTGCTTTAATGTCTGCACCTGCCCTAGGACTTCCAGATCTAACCAAGGATTTTCAGCTGTTTGTGCACGAGAGACAACGCCTTGCATTAGGTGTGCTGACCCAGAGGATGGGAAGCTGGAAACGACCAGTCGGACACTTCTCCAAACAACTGGACACAGTGAGTAAAGGCTGGCCAAGCTGCCTTCGGGCAGTGGCAGCAACAGCACTGCTGGTACAGGAGGCTGGAAATTGACTTTGGGGAGGACAGTGACAGTCTGTGTCCCACACATGGTGATAGCTGTTTTAGAGCAGAAGGGGGGACATTGGCTCTCCCCGAGCCGAATGATAAAGTACCAGGTAGCACTGACTGAACAGGATGATGTCATTCTAAACACAACTCACCTGGTAAATCCTGCAGTGTTTTTGAGTTCCACACAGGAAGAAGGACAACTGGAACATGATTGCTTGGCCACTATCGAGTACGTTTATTCCAGCTGTAGAGATATGAAGGATGCACCACTGGAGCAACCAGACTGGGAACTGTGCACAGATGGCAGCAGCTTCATGGGGCAAGGAGTCCGATACGCTGGGTATGGGGTAACAGCAGACACCACAGCTGGGTATGGGGTAACAACAGACGATGAGTTGGGACGATGGTGGGAGGGACCCCCTTGGCCTGCCCGGGTCACCACTGGGTGTGATGGAGCCCTGGGGGTGGCTCCACACCCACCTCCTGATGGCACCCACTCCTGTCACCCCAAACAAGACCTCCCCACCCCTGTCACCCCTCCCAGGCTGATGCAGGGCATCTCCATTCTGATGCTGGGTGGAGCACACTCACCCACGTCACCCCACTGCTCTAGGGCCAGGTGTCCCACTCCCGTCCCCGCTCTGGTCTCAAACAAGGTGTCCCCACACCAGGTTGGTGCAGGGTGTCCCCATCCGTGTCACCCACCTGGTCCCAAGCAAGTGCCCCCCCCCATGTCACTCCCACTCCAGGTTGGTGCAGGGTGTCCCCACCCACGTCACCCTCAGCCCCCCACCCGCCCCCCCCGTGATGCAGAGGACAGAGACCACCACGTGCAGCCAAAGGCTCTTTACTCCCCTTGGCGTGACACCGTGGGGTGACACCCCCTGTCACCAGCTGGGGGGGGGACACATGACACCGGGGGTGGGGGGGAGCACCCCGATGTCTTGCTTGGCCTAGGGTGGGGATGGGGGAGCAGCTGAGGTGCTCCCTGCCAAGGGGGACCCATGAACCCTCAGGGTCCCCCCAAGTCCTCAGGACCCCCCCTCAGACCTTCCTGCGCTGCGGCCGCACCCTGGGGAAGAGCTGGAGCAGGGGGGGGTGTCAGGAGGGGGTGTCAGGGGAGGGTGTCGGGGGGGGTGACAGGGGGAGGGTGTCACGGGGAGGGGGACAGGGGAGGGTGTCAGGGGGGGTGACAGGGGAGGGTGACAGGGGGACACCCCCACCCAGGAGCACAAGCCATGGAGGGGCTGTGGGGAGCATGGGTGCTCTGGGACCACCCACCCCCCTCAGGGTCATGGGTGCTGTGGGACCCCCCATGGAGCTTTGAGGGAGCTGTGGGACCCCCCACTGGGACCATGGGTGCTGTGGGACCCCCTGGGGCTGTGGGATGGCTGTGGGACCCCCCCCTGGGCCCATGGGTGCTGTGGGACCCCCCTCTCACCCCGAAGTAGTTGCGGGGGACGTAGCCCTCGTGGCCGTAGAGGGACCCCCACCACCAGTCGAGCTCGGGGGGGGGCTGGCGCCTCAGCACGGTGACGGGTTGGCCCTCGCGGAACGAGAGCTCGTCCCCGAACTCGGCGCTGTAGTCCCAGAGCGCGTAGACCACCCCGCTGTTCAGCACCCCCATGCCCTGCTCCACCTCTGGGGGACACACACACATCAGCACCCACCCACCCCCAGCACCCACACCCAGCACCCACCCAACCCCAGCACCCAGCACCACCCCGCTGTTCAGCACCCCCATGCCCTGCTCCACCTCTGGGGGGGACACACATCAGCACCCACCCACCCCCAGCACCCACACCCAGCACCCACCCACCCCCAGCACCCAGCACCACCCTGCTGTTCAGCACCCCCATGCCCTGCTCCACCTCTGGGGGGGACACACATCAGCACCCACCCACCCCCAGCACCCACACCCAGCACCCACCCAACCCCAGCACCCAGCACCACCCCGCTGTTCAGCACCCCCATTCCCCTGCTCCACCTCTGGGGGGGACACACATCAGCACCCACCCCCAGCACCCCCCCAGCACCCAGCACCCACCCCCAGCACCCCCCCAGCACCCAGCACCCACCCCCAGCACCCTCACAGCACCCACCCAGCACCCACCCACCCCCAGCACCCAACACCTCCCCAGCATCCAGCACCCAGCACCCAACACCCCCCCAGCACCCAACACCCCCCCAGCACCCAACACCCCCCAGCACCCAGCACCACCCCGCTGTTCAGCACCCCCATGCCCTGCTCCACCTCTGGGGGGGGACACACATCAGCACCCACCCCTCCCAGTATCTGAACCCCTCCCAGTGTCCCTTCCCAGTATCCACACACCCTCTACACCTCCCTCCCAGTACCTGTGTGCCCCCAACACCCCCTCCCAGTATCCACGGCACCCCAGTACCCCCAACACCCCCTCCCAGTACCACCATCCCAGTACCCCGACACCCCCTCCCAGTGCCACCATCCCAGTACCCCCATCCCTCCTCCCAGCTCCACAGCACCCCAGTCCCCGCTCCCAGTCCCCCTATAACCCCAACACCCCCCGTACCTGCCCGGTACCCACCCCCCCGCCCCGCACCCCCTCTCCCAGCGCTCCCAGTACGCACCAGTGAGGTAGCTGGAGCAGTCGGCGTAGCCCTGCCGGTAGGGGTCGCACTTCTCCACGGCCGTGCTGCCGTCCTGGCGCCGGGAGTGGGGGGGTTCAGGGTGGGGGGACCCCCCCCTGCTGCAGCCCCCCCGCTGCATCCCCCAAACCCTCCTCACGGCGTCCAGGAGGGAGCCCCCCGAACCCTCCCCCCCCCCGGTTATGGGGGGTCCCTGTCCCGCCCCACCCGGGATTATCGGGGTCCCCAAGGGCTGGGGGGGGGGGGATTATTGGGGTCCCCGAGGGCTGTGGAGGGGGATTATTGGGGTCACTAAAGGATGGGGGGGGGATTATTGGAGTCCCTGAGGGCTGGGGGGGGGGGTTATTGGGGTCACTAAAGGATGGGGGGGGGATTATTGGGGTCCCCAAGGGCTTGGGGGGGGGATTATTGGGGTCCCCGAGGGCTGGGGGGGGGGATTATTGGGGTCCCCAAGGGCTTGGGGGGGGGGATTATTGGGGTCCCCGAGGGCTGTGGGGGGGGATTATTGGAGTCCCTGAGGGCTGGGGGGGGGGGATTATTGGGGTCACTAAAGGATGGGGGGGGGATTATTGGGGTCCGCAAGGGCTTGGGGGGGGGGATTATTGGGGTCCCCGAGGGCTGGGGGGGGGGGATTATTGGGGTCCCCAAGGGCTGTGGGGGGGGGATTATTGGGGTCACTAAAGGCTGGGGGGGGGGGATTATTGGGGTCCCCAAGGGCTGTGTGGGGGGGATTATCGGGGTCCCCGAGGGCTGTGGGGGGGGGGGATTATTGGGGTCCCCAAGGGCTGTGTGGGGGGGATTATCGGGGTCCCCGAGGGCTGGGGGGGGGGGGATTATTGGGGTCCCCGAGGGCTGTGGGGGGGGATTATCGGAGTCCCTGAGGGCTGGGGGGGGGGGATTATTGGGGTCACTAAAGGCTGTGGGGGGGGATTATTGGGGTCCCCAAGGGCTGTGGGAGGGGATTATTGGGGTCCCCGAGGGCTGGGGGGGGGGATTATTGGGGTCCCCAAGAGCTGTGGGGGGGGGATTATCGGCGTCACTAAAGGCTGTGGGGGGGGATTATTGGGGTCCTCAAGGGCTGTGTGGGGGGGATTATCAGGGTCCCCGAGGGCTGTGGGGGGGGATTATCGGAGTCCCTGAGGGCTGGGGGGGGGGATTACTGGGGTCACTAAAGGATGGGGGGGGGATTATTGGGGTCCCCAAGGGCTGTGGCGGGGGGAATTATTGGGGTCCCTAAGGGCTGTGGGGGGGGATTATCGGGGTCCCCAAGGTCTGGGGGAGGGGGATTATTGGGGTCCCTGAGGGGTGGGGGGGGGGGGATTATTGGGGTCACTAAAGGATGGGGGGGGGATTATTGGGGTCCCCAAGGGCTTGGGGGGGGGGATTATTGGGGTCCCTGAGGGCTGTGGGGGGGGGATTATTGGGGTCCCCAAGTGCTGTGGGGGGGGATTATTGGGGTCCCCGAGGGCTGTGCAGGGGGGGGATTATTGGGGTCCCCAAGGGCTGTGGGGGGGGGATTATTGGGGTCCCCAAGGGCTGTGGGGGGGGATTATCGGGGTCCCCGAGGGCTGTGGGGGGGGATTATCGGGGTCACTAAAGGCTAGGGGGGGGGATTATTGGGGTCCCCAAGGGTTGGGGGGGATTATTTGGGTTCCCAAGGGCTGTGGGGGGGATTATTGGGGTTCCCAAGAGCTGTGGAGGGGGATTATTAGGGTCACTAAAGGATGGGGGGGGGATTATTGGGGTCCCCAAGTGCTGTGGGGGGGGATTATTGGGGTCCCCGAGGGCTGTGCAGGGGGGGGATTATTGGGGTCCCCAAGGGCTGTGAGGGGGGTTATTGGGGTCCCTAAGGTCTGGGGGGGGGAATTATCGGGGTCCCCAAGGGATGGGGGGGGAATTATTGGGGTTCCCAAGGGCTGTGGGGGGGGATTATTGGGGTCCCCAAGAGCTGGGGGGGGGGGATTATTGGGGTCCCCAAGGGCTGTGGGGGGATTATTGGGGTCCCTAAGGTCTGGCAGTGGATTATCGGGGTCCCCTATCTCCCCTATCCCTGTCCCCCCTGTCCCCCTGTCCATGTCCCCCCTGTCCCTGTCCCCCCTGTGTCCCTGTCCCTGTCACCCTGTCCCTGTCCCCCTGTCCCTGTCCCACCAGCTGTGGCTGTGGGGTCCCCCTGTCTCCCTGTCCCTGTCCCACCAGCCGTGGCTGTGGGGTCCCCTGTCCCCATGTCCCTGTCCCCCCTGTCCCCCTGTCCCTGTCCCACCAGCCGTGGCTGTGGGGTCCCCTGTCCCCCCTGTCCCCCTGTCCCTGTCCCACCAGCTGTGGCTGTGGGGTCCCCCTGTCCCCCCTGTCCATGTCCCCCTGTCCCTGTCCCACCAGCCGTGGCTGTGGGGTCCCCTGTCCCCCCTGTCCCCCTGTCCCTGTCCCACCAGCCGTGGCTGTGGTGTCCCCCTGTCCCTGTCCCTGTCCCTGTCCCCCTGTCCCTGTCCGTGTCCCACCAGCTGTGGCTGTGGGGTCCCCCTGTCCCCCCTGTCCCTGTCCCACCAGCCGTGGTTGTGGAATCCCCTGTCTCCCCTGTCCCCCTGTCCCTGTCCCTGTCCCCCTGTCCCTTGGATGGGACCTCGCTGAAGGAGACCGGAGGAGTCGGGGACCTGATCGGTTCCAGCCGGCACCGAGGATTTCTCGGGGATACCCATCGACCCCGATCCGTAAGGTTCTTCGCGACGTTCCCTGGATTTTTGGTAAGACACTTCTTTTCTTTTGGAATAGTGTACGTGGGTTGGAGTCCCACTGTAAGAGTGGGTTGGAGTCCCACTGTAAGAGTGGGTTGGAGTCCCACTGTACGTGGGTTGGAGTCCCACATCAAGAGTGGGTTGGAGTCCCACTGTAAGAGTGGGTTGGAGTCCCACTGTACGAGTGGGTTGGAGTCCTACTGTAAGAGTGGGTTGGAGTCCCACATCAAGAGTGGGTTGGAGTCCCACTGTAAGAGTGGGTTGGAGTCCCACTGTACGTCGGTTAGAGTCCCACATCAAGAGTGGGTTGGAGTCCCACTGTAAGAGTGGGTTGGAGTCCCACTGTAAGAGTGGGTTGGAGTCCCACATCAAGAGTGGGTTGGAGTCCCACTGTAAGAGTGGGTTGGAGTCCCACATCAAGAGTGGGTTGGAGTCCCACTGTAAGAGTGGGTTGGAGTCCCACTGTAAGAGTGGGTTGGAGTCCCACTGTAAGAGTGGGTTGGAGTCCCACATCAAGAGTGGGTTGGAGTCCCACTGTAAGAGTGGGTTGGAGTCCCACATCAAGAGTGGGTTGGAGTCCCACTGTACGTCGGTTAGAGTCCCACCGCCAGTGGGTCAGAGTCCCACTGCACGTCTGCCTGTCAGTGGCGGTGAAAGCTGCGCAGGGTTGGACTAAAGGATCCTTGTGGAAGTGGAAGCCGAGGCGTCTGCCCGTAAGTCATAAGCGAAAGCTACTGCAGGGTTGGACAATGGCGCAGACAAGAGAACCTCTGTGCTATCGTGCTCTCAAGGTGGTGCCTCTAACGAGGAGTTAGAAGTTTTTCATGTGTGTTATAGTGTGGAATCGTTTGTTTTGACTGGGCACTGAGGTGCTGAGCTGTAATTAAGAACTGTGTTTATTGTGTTACATGTTTTTACTCAAGGTAACGATTGCGGAACCGTGAGTCTGACTGTGTTGCCTCTCTGAGGCGTGACGACCTGGCTCAGGAACGGCACGGCAGCCAACCCCAGGCCGCTCCGGCCATTGGCTCACAGACACCAATGTGGTGGATGGCAAATGGCGTTTGTTGGTGCCTAACACAGTGTTATATACCCTGGGTTTACAACGTCACTTCAGTCTGCTTGCATCATAGACCAACCGCTATTGGCTATCGGGAGAGGGGTCCTATCTTTCCGTACAGCACGAGATCTTCCGGTCGCCAGACCCTAACTACCAACATTTCCCCCCTCTCCATGCACCATCAAATTGACTAAATTATAAAAGGTCCCAAAGAGCATAGACGTTATAACTGTATGTAAAAAACATATTAAAAGCAGCATGTTCTGAATCTATATTTTATAACACTGTGAAAATGTACCACAAATTTGGGTAAAAAACATAAGGCACACTAAGAGAGGTAGTTGGAGAGTAACTGGGAGTAACGAGGTATGACTAGGAATAGAAAAAGGAAATTCTGGGCAGAATCACACTTAGAGCAGTTGTTGGCGTTCTGTCAGCATGATGTTAACCTTCTCCAGCCGGCTCTTAACAAACAACTAGAGCCTATTTAGTGTACAGGGTCCGAAGATCAGCGCTATCACGACCATTGCGATCGGCCCCATCAGGGTAGACACTAAAGTGGTCAGCCATGGTGAATGACCAAACCATGATGCAAACCAATTTTGTTGTGCCTCTCGTTCCCTTT
Organism: Caprimulgus europaeus; assembly: GCA_907165065.1. Next base: position 163,806 of record CAJRAV010000004.1, read on the forward strand.
TGCGTTTCTCCAATCCCTCTCGCAGTTTGGCCTTGGTGTCTCTCACTATTCCGGTGTGGTCCGCACACACACAACATTCTTCTGCTAGTGCGGCGCACACCCCCCCTTGCTGTAAAAACATCAGGTCTAATCCTCTTCGATTCTGCAACACCACTTCAGACAGCGATCTGAGTGACTGCTCTAATGCACTTATTGGCCGTTCAATCCTAGCCAGGTCCTCATCCACTGCTATCCTTAAGGCGCTGAATTCTTTACTCTGTTGCACCAAGGATGCTACTCCTGTGCCCACTCCCGCACCTCCTATGATCATTAGGGTCGCTGTTGTTAATGCCGTAAGGGGTTCTCGTTTTGACAGCTGGTGGTCTGGGGTAATTTGTGAGTCATATGCAAAGTTTTCGGAATGATAAAAAATTTTAGGGACTATAGTTACTTGGACACAATATTCTGAGGATGCATCAAATTTTTCCAACGACAGACAAGGTGTGACTCCCATGACAGAAGAAACCCATTTGGTATTGTTGGCTGGTATTAACCATTTCGCAGGGGTTTTATCTTGTATTGTGTTAACACACAGGAGCTCTTTGTGTTTTGGGACTTTACCTACACATACGCCGCTTCCAATTATTTGTGCTAAAGTAATCCCTTGGTTTTTTGTGTCCCAATTACACTGGGTTGGATTTGCATTGTTTGCTCGTGTGGGCGTGTCGCTTACTGCTACAGCCTCAGAAAAGGGTGGTTTGATTCCATAACACAGCCAGCAGCGTTCCGTAAGATTTGGGTTGGTTTTGTTCAGCATTTGGTAGGTAGCCCGCATCATTTCCCAGAGAGAATTTTTGTCAGGGATTTGGGTACTACGTGTCGCAATTGATGTGATAACTCCTACATTGTTCATGGTGTTTTGTGGAGGGGACGTGGCTGTTTGTGGGTTAGGGACCGGTTTAGGTGGATTAAGAACTTGGTTAGGCCCAATGGCTTGAGGTGCTTGTGGTATGAGTTTGATAATTTGAATGACTGCTCCTGGATCTGTAAGATCTTTGTGAATGAATATTGACCACATTTTCCCTACTAACCAACCTGTATTGGTTGGGTGTAGGATCTCCAAGTTCAAATGGGTACAATTACCTGTATGATATACGAGACCGCTGCTTGCAAATTTTGGATGGTCGCACTTATCTGGTCCCCAGGTTACTTTCAGAAATTCATCACCTTTTTGTGGTCTCCATCTATCACTTGTTACAATGGTCTCACATCCCCAGTATCCACAAAACCAATATCCTGGATGATTACAATAACTCTTTCCTGGGTTTGAGCTGGGGCACCAATATGTTCCCCATAATGATTTAGATTCGGGTCCTCCAGCCCAGGGGAGCAAGTCACCAATTGTAACTGTAAAAGTCGGAGCACCTGCTGTTGTGTCCTCTCTTATCACTCTGTCATTGTCTATGGGGTCTTGTAGGACCCATCTGAATGGCTGATGGGGCTGCTGCTCTGGTTTTACCTGTTTTACCATGGCAAGTTCCAAGATCAAAAGCACGCAAAAGCATTGTCGCCCCCTTCCATGGGGGTTATGTTGCCATTGTCTGGATTCAGACAACACGGACCCTTCGGGTGCGGACGGGATGTTTGTCGACTCGTCATCTTCTCCTGTCACTGAGGCGTGCGGGTTATGAGGGCGTCCGATGATCCGGTCCTGTGGACAGAAACTCACAGTTTTCATTAGTTTTCTCCCGGAGGTCCGGTTTAATGGACTTAAGCAGACACCACTTGACTTTCCCATCTTTTTTAACCGCAGCATACCCTCGACCTGTAAGGACTGACCTCCACCCCTGTTCCCATTCCCCCAGCTCATTTCTAATTATAACTAACGGTCCTTCTTCTAACGCTTGAGTGGCCCAATGTTTTTGGGTGGGACTGTTCCTCTCTTCCCCCCTGCGGAACTGATTTAGTGCTAAAAGAGCGGTTGCTAACAGACGTGCTTGGTCTCCTGGGGGAATGGCGCTGGCAAAACCTTCTGTTTTTGCCAACACCTCTAGCTTAGATTTTAAAGTTTGATTCGCGCTCTCTACTATGGCTTGTCCACTGCTGCTATATGGGATGCCGTGTGTTATAGTGATACCCCATTTTAAAGCAAATGTTTGGACTGATTTAGAGACAAAGTTTGACCCTTATCTGTTTTAATCTGATTGGGGATGCCAAGCCACGCCATGACTGTTAACCAGTGTTAGATGGTTGCTTTGGAGTCAGTTTTGAGATGTTGTGTGGCTACGATCACTCCGCTCTATGTATCTACGGTTACTGCTAGCCGTGCTCGAGGTTTCAGTAACTGACAGAGCGTAAAATCTGTCTGCCACACCTCGGAGGCTTTAAGGCCTCTGGGGTTGACACCACTGGACCACAATGGTGTTTTCTGACAATGGGGACATGTGGCCACTCTGTGTTTCGCGTCAGTGACTGAGATCCCGCATTTCTTGGCTTTGGCTCCGATGTGGAGAGACTCGTGTAGCTGACGGGCATCTCTCAGCGTCCACAACCCTTTCGCGGCGGCGTCTGCTTTGTCGTTGCCGATTTGGAAGAACCCCTTGATTGGGTCGTGGCTGTTGACGTGGGTGACCGATATGGTGCCCTTTCGAGAAGAAAATGCTTCCTCCAACATTAGAGCTATTGTGGATGTTGCCACGCCGGGCTCTTACATGGCCAAGCAAAGCTTGGCTACGAACAGCGAATCAGTCACTGTGTTGAGGTGTTCCATTGGGAACAGTCCACACGCCATTACTGCGGCCATCGCTTCCAGCTGCTGGACGGAGAGCGCACAGTCGGTCATTTTAACACAGTGCCATTCCTCCCCGGATTGCCACACTGCCGCCGTGGTTGAGGTTGTTGAGGATGCGTCCCTGAAGACAGTTGGTCCCTGTTGGGGTCGGTCCATGATCTTCCGTGGGAGGTCGATGTCAACAATGGCCAGCATTTGAGTCCAGGGAGGCTTCACAGCATACCGGATTTCTCCACCGAATCCAACGAGAGCTATAGCTGGATACTCTGACATTGCCACTGACTGCGTTGGGAGCTGTTTGCGGATGGGTAGATATATCCTGGTGGGCCCGATGCCCAGGTGTCTTAGGGCGAGTTTTCTGCCTTTCATGATGAGATTACCAAGGCACTCGGCTCCTGGGGAGAATGCACGTGATGGTTTTCCCAGGACTATCCATTGTATTGGTTGGGCTTTTTCAGGGGGCCCCTGGGCCAGTGCCCCTACTCCCCCTCCCTCCGTGAAGTGTACGTACAAGTCACGTGGTACATGTGGGTTCCACCTGGCGAGCGTGCTCGACGATACCTGCAGCTTGATAAAGTCAAGAGAGTTCATTGCGTCCCTCGTTAGAGTTTTTTGCTCCCAGGGGTGCTTTCCTCTCAGAAGATCGTATAGGGGGGGTCATGATTTCGGGAGGGACCAGGACAATGTTGCGGAGCCATTGCAAGGATCCCACTAATTGTTGCGTATCATGGAGTGTTCTGATGTTTCGACGGATTTTTATCTGGGGGGGTTACGTAAGAGTTTGTGATCCCCATTCCCAGAAAAGTTACACATGGTCCTCTTTTAACTTTCGCGCTCGTGATTTCAAACCCGTTTGCTTTTAAAGTCTCTGAAACTGCTGACACCAGCTGGTCTACCCGACCTCCCGACGGCGCGGCGATCAAGATGTCGTCCATGTACTGGATGATGGTCGCGGTTGGGTTGTTGCGCCGAACCGGTGCTAACTCTCGATCGACTGTGATCTGGCAGATAATAGGTGAGTTGATCATCCCTTGTGGTAGCACTTTCCACTGGAAGCGTAGGTTGGGGCGTTGGCTGTTTGGGAACACAACAGAAAAAGTAAACAGCTCCCTGTCCTCCTCATATAAGGGTATCGAAAAGAAACAGTCTTTGATATCAAGGACAGCACAAGGTTGTTTTTCAGGTATCATAGAGTTCATGGGCAACAATGTTTGGACGGGACCCACTGGCTGAATTTTCTTGTTAACTTCACGCAGGTCATGGAGAAGGCGAAACCCTTCGCCGGTTCGTTTGGGTTTTACAAAGACTGGGGTATTCCATTGGCTAGTAGAAGGCTCTATATGGCCTCGTTGTAGCTCGCAGTCGATTAGCTCAAGAAGAGCGTCCATTTGAGGCTTTGACAGGGGCCACTGCTCGACCCACACTGGGTCGGATGATTTCCACGTCAGTTTAATAGGTGGAGGCGGGTGTGCGGCAGTGGCCCTTAGGGTAAATTTGTAACCCTGGCTTTTAATAGAGTTAAAGCGTCCCTTCCCAACAGGGGCGGGACTCCTGACATGACATATGGGAAGAGGGTAATGGTTTTCTCCGGGCCTCTTTCAGTGTGAAGCGTGATTGCTACCAATTGAGCACTTTTTCGAGCCTGGGATAATCCCCCGACTCCACCCACCATGGGGGCGTCTTCTGATTTCCAATGTGGGGGCCAGTTTGTCTCGGGAATAACTGTAACATCTGCTCCAGTATCGAACAAAAAGGGGACACTAATGGTGGTGCTATCTAAGGTATTGTGGAGGGAACAGATCCCCCACGCCACTGGCGGGTTATCACACTTTATTCCCAGGGCCACCCTGGGGTCTCGACTCCAGGAGGTGGTTTTTGCTGTCCCTGAGGTGGGGGCAGGTTTGGCTGGAACGTTGGTTGAACCATAAAATTGGTCGCTTCTCGAGGGGGCAGCGGGTTTGGGAGCGATTCGCCTCACTTGGGGTTGGCATAGTTGGGCCACCTCATGTCCCACATGGGAGAGGGCTGTGTGCGGCCTGGGTGCCCTCTCCCCCTCCCGTTTCCCTGGTTTTTAGATCTTCATTCCTTGGCAAAATGTCCTTTCTTTCCACAAGCCCAACACGGTCCTCTGGGTCTGTTTTGGCCCGGAGGGAGCACTGTCGTCGGATTCCCCAACCGAGGGCAGTTTGCCACAACGTGGCCCACCTGGCCACATTTGAAACATGCCGTCACGTTAGCTATTGCGGTGCTCACAGCTGCCTGAATCTGGGCTGGATGCTCTTCCTTTGCGACATGCTTAATCATGTCTGCAACACTTGACCCCACTGGCAGTGATCGTAGGATTGCTTTGGTTGCCGAATTACACTGCTGACGTTGGCAATCTGCGACAACCGGGCCTTCAGCTTCCGCAGGCAGGGCCAGGAATCGACTGCTGCCTGGAGCCGATCCACGAATTGCGCAAAGCTCTCACTCTCATTTTGTTTTATTGTGGACCATGGCGATGGCTTGGCAATAACTCCAGAGGCTGTGCCAATGGCTTCCCTGGCTGCACCAGTCGTCATCGCTTCATGGGCTCGCAGGCCCTGGGCCTGTGCCTGGGCGGTGATCATTGCTGGGTCTGTACCCATGAGCTGCTGCAGGCTGGAGCCATGTAGCGGGTGATCTGCCCCAGTCACTTGGGCTAGTTGTCTCGCACAGTTGTCCTCCCATTCTTGTTTAAAAACAATCATTCCTGCCCCATCAAAGATTAACCTACAAGTTTGTTTCATATCAAATAGGAGCATATCGTCTCCCCCGAAAACGCCATCTATGAGGGTGGAGACCATGGCAGAATTAAGGCCTTTATCCACAATTGCTTTAACAATTGCTTGTATCTCTTTAGGGTTAACTGGTGAGTGGAACCTCTGTCCCCCCTCCGTCACTCGGACCGGGAACGCCAGTGTGGCCGATGGGACCCAATCGGCACACGCAATCCTTATTTTCCTCCAGTCAGTGAGAGGAATTTTTTCCTCTCGCGGTCCCTTTTTATTTCGGATGGGAATATTTTTGCTTTTTACTGTAATTACTTCCACATCCTCCTCCTCTGAGTTTGAATCGGTTACGAGCCGCTCGTCCCAGCTAGTGTCTGAGTCAGAGTCGGAGCTCCACTGACTTTTTACTTTCGGTTTCCAGTCCCTTTTTGTCGGGCTCCGGCCTCGCCTGCTGCCCTTGCGGGGGGGCCGTTCCCTCCCCCTTGGCTCGCCCCACCCTCCTGGTTCGCCCATCCCCCTGGGTCCGCCCCATCCTCCTGGTTCGCCCGTCCCTCTGGGTCCGCCCCACCCCCCTGGTTCGCCCGTCCCTCTCAGTTCCCCCCACCCTCCGCTCCGTGGGGTGTTTGCTCTACAAAGGCATTTTTTCGGGTGGCCGCTCTGACTGGCTTTCCGCCCTTCAATCACGCCCCCCTCCTCCTTCCTCTCGCCCCCACTGTCTTTCCCCTTGTCGTTCTCCTCCCCCTCCCATCCACGTGCGCTTGTTAGTGCCAGCGCTCCCTCCCTGTCCCCACCATGTGCGTCTTCACCCCGCCCTTCCCCTTTGCTCTCAGCGCCATCTTGAGGCGCATATGGCAGCGGTCCAGCCCAGTCTTCCCCAGATTCTGACTTCTTCATGGCGTCTCTGGCTTCCTCGGCTAAACCACCCCAAAAGGTCTTAACTTGTTTTTGTCCTTCTACAAGCGGGCCGGGGTTCGGGGGTTGAGGGGACGCATCACCCTCTTGTAAACTTTTAGATTCAGTAGAATCGTTATCGTCAGGGGAGTGCAAAGTCTGTGTGGCTGCCCCAACTCCCAGTTTTGGGGTGGCCAACCAACAGTTCTTTGCTGCCTTCCAGGTTTCCTGTTCCTCTATGGCTTTCCGTAGGGCCTGTACGACTTTCCCCCACAACATAAGGTGTTTCCCAGAGCCTGAGGATATTGTCTCCTTGGCGAAGGCTTTAGTGCACTTATCCCACACTTCAGGGTGGAGAATATCCACCGGCTGGTCAGTGACCCCAATTTGCAAAAGCCTCGCAACTGCGAGAGTAAAATCTTTGGGCTTACAATCAATCCGCCACTGCTTATGTAATTGCGATACGACCTGCACAAGGCTTCCATCCTCCTTGGTGGTCCGGAAGCATCCTCCCCGCCGGGCCGGTCCTGCCTCTCCGTACGCCGTTCATCCGATTGCAGGCGAATTTCCTGTCCCGGGTACCCCGTAGGTGATTCCCGGGATTCTGCACCACTTGTTGCCTCTCCGGAGACATGAGGACATGGCTCACGCACGGCGACCACCTCCAGGCCACTCGGGTCATCAGCTCACTGACACCAATATAGTGGACGGCAAACGGCATTTATTGGTGCATATCACAGTGTTATATACCTTAGATTTACAACATCATTTCCTTGTACTTACACTATAGACTAAACACTATTGGCTATCGGAAGAGGGGTCTTATCTTTCCGTACAGCGCGAGACCTTCCGGTCGCCAAACCCTACATAAAAACAAGGCCTCAGTACTGAGATGTTGCAAAAGTCCTTGGGAGTAGCCCTGGTTTTGGTGTGGAACCCTAATTGTAGCCTGGAAGTCCCTGCGAGTACCCCTAGTTCAAGGAAAAGTAAACCCCCTAATTCCAGAGCGAACATCCCTCGGGGTACTCTTAGTTCTAAGGTGGAACCCTAATTCCACACCAGAAGTCCCTAGGGGAACCCTTTGTGGCAGAACTGAACCCTAATTCCATACCGAGATTCACTGGGGGCACCCGAAGTTGCAGGGCGGAACTCTAATTCCATACCGAAAGGCCCTAGGGGTACCCCTGGTTTCAGTGTGGAACCCTAATTGTACCCTGGAGATCCCTGGGGGTACCCCTGGTTCGAGGGATGAACCCTAATTCCACACTGGAACTCCATGAGGGCACCTCGAGTTTCTTGGCAGAACCCTAATTCTGCCCAGGAAGTTCCTGGGGGTACCCCTAATTCCAGGGCAGAATCTAAATTCCTCACTGGAAGTCCTTGGGGGTACCCCTAGTTCCGGGGTGAAACCCTAATTCCACCCTGGAAGTCCATGAGGGCACCTCGAGTTTCTTGGGGGAACCCTAATTCTGCCCTGGAATTTCCTGGAGGTACCCCTAGTTCCAGGGCGGAACCCTAATCCCATACCTGAAGTCTCTAGGAGTACCCCTCGTTGCAAGGAGAAATCCTAATTCCACACCAAATGTCCTTGGGGGTACCCCTGGTTTTTGAGAGAAACCCTAATTGTACCCTGGAAGTCCCTGGGGGTACCCCTGGTTGCAGGGCGGAACCTGAGTTCCACATGGGAAGTCCCTTTGGGTACTCTTAGTTTCAAGGTGGAGCCCCAATTCTACACTGGAAGTTCTTGAGGGTACCCCTAATTCCAGGGCAGAACCCTAATTCCACACTGGAAGTCCCATGGGAAACTCCCTGTGCCATCATGGAATTCCCTAGGGGTACCCCAAGTTCCAGGGCAGAACCCTAATTCCACAGCGGAAGTCCCTGGGGGTACCCCTAGTTCCGGGGCGGAACCCTAATTCCACAGCGGAAGTCCCCTATGGGACCCCTTGTTCTGGGGGGGAACTAAAGTGCAGCCCCGGAACTAAAGTTCCGGCTCACCAGTTCCAATCGGACGCTTTTCGGTGACGGACCCGGAACCAAAGTTACCCGGAACTAAAGTTCGCGGTCACTGTTTCCGGTCGGGCGCTTTTCAATACCGGAATATTTTCCGTCAGATAATTTTAAGCAAAAAAAGGGGATTTTTTAAACATTTTAATTTTTTTTTTCTTTTTTCTACCTTTTTTCTTTTTCTCTTTAATCCTTTTACTTTTTTCTTTTTTTCCCTTTGGAATTTTTTCCTCTTTTTTTTCTATTTTCCTTTTTTCTATTTTGCTTTTTAATGTTTTTTTCTTTTTTACTTTTCTCTTTTTATATTCTGTTTTTACTCTTTTTGTTTTTTGGTATTTCTATTTTCTTTTCTATTCTTTTAGGTTTTTTCCTTTTTCTTTTTTTTAGATTTTTATTTTTCTTTTGTCCTTGTTTCTTTTTTGCACTTTTTTCTTTGACTTTGTTTCTTTGTTTTCCTTTCTTATTTTTATCTCTATTTTTTTATTATTTTTTTTTTCTTCTTTTTCTCATTTATTTTCCAATTTTTCATTTTTCGGTTTATTTTTTTTTTAGTTACCTGCCTGGATAACTCAAAAACTTGCAAAATTTGGTGTTAATTACTATTAGATTTGATTGAACTTGGAAACAAGGGGAAGTCCCAGAAACTTCCTGTGAAGAATTAAGATTCTGCCTGTATATTTAATTACTAGAGCCAAAAGCTCACGAACCCAGCAAGGTTCAGGAACAGCAAACGAATGCTCCTTGCTCCAAGGCCAAAGGAGCCAGGCTTGAAAGCTGCTGCTGGATCTTTTCTCCCTCTGCCAACACATTCACAGACCCAGATATCTTGAAGCTCAGTCCCTGTCCTGGCTCGCAAGCACCATTTGAATTCATGAGGAACCAAAATGCCCGTCAACCCAGCACGGCTCTGAAACGGCAAAGAAATGCTTCTTGCTCAAAGGCAGAACGAGTCAGGGTGAAAATCTCTTGCTGGATCTTTTCTCCAGCTGCCAGCACATTCTTGCACTCATACAACTTTTGTTTTGGTACTCTGCCTTGCCAGTCTGTATCATTGGTTCTCCTGTGGGCTGAAATTCTCCTCATCAACTCTTTGCAAGTCTGTGTTCAACACTTCAGAACCTCGAGGTGTTCTTCAGCATTTGTAGAAAGTCCCAGTTCCCCTTGGCATCGTGTAACCTTCTACAACCTTGTGCAATATCCCTACCACCTCTTTCCATATTCATGGTCCCCTGTCACATGCTACAGAGTCTCTCTACTTTCCATGGCATCTTGCTTTGCCTTACAGCTCTATGCCACTCCCTATCTCTTCAGATGGTTTCCCTATGGCCTGGTGCAAGGCCTCTCTACCTTTGGCAACCCCCTACGATCCCATACCACTGCCTACAGCTTCGTGCAACATCACACAACCACTTGCTAAGCACCTGACATTGTCCCATACGAAGTTCCTTGGACTCTGACAACACCCCATAGCGTCTGGCAACAACCCTCCACAGCTTGGTGCAACACGCTATGGCTTCGGACAAGGTCCCAATACCTTTGTGTAACCTTCCACAGCATCTGGCGGCACCACACCCCATCTGGACAAGGTTGAAAGGCAGAAAGTGGCTCTGGGACACTGTGAAACTCAAGAAGATGTCCCAGCAATGTACAGGTGTCCTCAGGGCACCAAATAGAGGCATCTGACATGGCAGAGGGGAAGGGAAGAGAGCTCTGGGGCACAGAGAAAGCCTGAGGAAGGAATTGTCTCTGAAGAAGAAGGAGATAAATCCAAGTGGCCAAGGACTAAAGGACTCACCACAGCTCCTGAAGCCAGCAGAAGACCTGTGCTGCTCCAAAGCTTCTCTCTCTGCCTCTTCCTCCTGGCATCACGTGCTGGTGCTGGGCTCTTTCAGGGATGGATCCTTCCTCACTGCTGAGACCGGCTATTCCTGGCTGGAGACAGCTGCCTGTGGAAGCCCCTTCCTTCCCCTGCTCAGCAGGGAAAGACCTGTTCAGGCAGCCCCAGGAACACCTCAGCCTCACAAGTCCCACCTGGGGCTGCTCCAGCCCATCCCCACTCCAGCCTTTGTCAACTCTTGGCTCAGCCCCATCATCAGCTCACGAGTCCCACCTGGGGCTGCCCCAACCCACTGCTGGAGCCAGTCAGGATTGGGGAACCATCAACCCAGCCTCACAGCAGCCCAAAGGCAGTAGGACCAAAGGAAAAAGAGAGGAGAGGAAAGCAGGAGGAAAGACAGAGGGACAAAGAGAAGAAATGTGGGACAAGGAGACAAAAAAATGAGATGTTGCAAACGAGAGATGGTTGCAAACAGAGACCCTGGTTCCACACCAAAAGTCCTTGGGAGTAGCCCTGGTTTTGGTGTGGAACCCTAATTGTAGCCTGGAAGTCCCTGCGAGTACCCCTAGTTCAAGGAAAAATAAACCCCCTAATTCCAGAGCGAACATCCCTCGGGGTACTCTTAGTTCTAAGGTGGAACCCTAATTCCACACCAGAAGTCCCTAGGGGAACCCTTTGTGGCAGAACTGAACCCTAATTCCATACCAAGATTCACTGGGGGCACCCGAAGTTGCAGGGCGGAACTCTAATTCCATACCGAAAGGCCCTAGGGGTACCCCTGGTTTCAGTGTGGAACCCTAATTGTACCCTGGAGATCCCTGGGGGTACCCCTGGTTCGAGGGATGAACCCTAATTCCACCCTGGAACTCCATGAGGGTACTTCTAGTTTCTTGGGGGAACCCTAATTCTGCCCAGGAAGTTCCTGGGGGTACCCCTAATTCCAGGGCAGAATCTAAATTCCTCACTGGAAGTCCTTGGGGGTACCCCTAGTTCCGGGGTGAAACCCTAATTCCACCCTGGAAGTCCATGAGGGCACCTCGAGTTTCTTGGGGGAACCCTAATTCTGCCCTGGAATTTCCTGGAGGTACCCCTAGTTCCAGGGCGGAACCCTAATGCCATACCTAAACTCTCTAGGAGTACCCCTCGTTGCAAGGAGAAATCCTAATTCCACACCAAATGTCCTTGGGGGTACCCCTGGTTTCGGAGAGAAACCCTAATTGTACCCTGGAAGTCCATGAGGGCACCTCGAGTTTCTTGGGGGAACCCTAATTCTGCCCTGGAATTTCCTGGAGGTACCCCTACCTCCAGGGCGGAACCCTCATCCCATACCTGAAGTCTCTAGGAGTACCCCTCGTTGCAAGGAGAAATCCTAATTCCACACCAAATGTCCTTGGGGATACCCCTGGTTTCGGAGAGAAACCCTAATTGTACCCTGGAAGTCCCTGGGGGTACCCCTGGTTGCAGGGCGGAACCTGAGTTCCACATGGGAAGTCCCTTTGGGTACTCCTAGTTTCAAGGTGGAACCCCAATTCTACACTGGAAGTTCTTGAGGGTACCCCTAATTCCAGGGCAGAATCCTAATTCCACACTGGAAGTCCCATGGGAAACTCCCTGTTCCATCCTGGAATTCCCTAGGGGTACCCCAAGTTCTAGGGCAGAACCCTAATTCCACAGCAGAAGCCCCTGGGGGTACCCCTAGTTCCGGGGCGGAACCCTAATTCCACAGCGGAAGTCCATAGGGGAACCCCTTTGTGCCGGGTACAACCCTAATTCCACAGCAGAAGCCCCTGGGGGTACCCCTAATTACAAGGCAGGACCCCAATTCCACACCGGAAGTCCCCTATGGGACCCCTTCTTCTGGGGGGGAACTAAAGTGCAGCCCCGGAACTAAAGTTCCGGCTCACCAGTTCCAATCGGACGCTTTTCGGTGACGGACCCGGAACCAAAGTTACCCGGAACTAAAGTTCGCGGTCACTGTTTCCGGTCGGGCGCTTTTCAATACCGGAATATTTTCCGTCAGATAATTTTAAGCAAAAAAAGGGGATTTTTTAAACATTTTAATTTTTTTTTCTTTTTTCTACCTTTTTTCTTTTTCTCTTTAATCCTTTTACTTTTTTCTTTTTTTCCCTTTGGAATTTTTTCCTCTTTTTTTTCTATTTTCCTTTTTTCTATTTTGCTTTTTAATGTTTTTTTCTTTTTTACTTTTCTCTTTTTATATTCTGTTTTTACTCTTTTTGTTTTTTGGTATTTCTATTTTCTTTTCTATTCTTTTAGGTTTTTTCCTTTTTCTTTTTTTTAGATTTTTATTTTTCTTTTGTCCTTGTTTCTTTTTTGCACTTTTTTCTTTGACTTTGTTGCTTTGTTTTCCTTTTTTTATTTTTATCTCTAAGTTGGTTTTTTTTCTTCTTTTTCTCATTTATTTTCCAATTTTTCATTTTTCGGTTTATTTTTTTTTTAGTTACCTGCCTGGATAACTCAAAAACTTGCAAAATTTGGTGTTAATTACTATTAGATTTGATTGCACTTGGAAACATGGGGAAGTCCCAGGGACGTCCTGTGAAGAATTAAGGTTCTGCCTGTATATTTAATTACTAGAGCCAAAAAGCTCACAGACCCAGCAAGGTTCAGGAACAGCAAACGAACGCTGCCTGCTCCAAGGCAAAAGGAGCCAGGCTTGAAAGCTGCTGCTGGATCTTTTCTCCCTCTGCCAACACATTCACAGACCCAGATATCTTGAAGCTCAGTCCCTGTCCTGGCTCGCAAGCACCATTTGAATTCATGAGGAACCAAAATGCCCGTCAACCCAGCACGGCTCTGAAACAGCAAAGAAATGCTTCTTGCTCAAAGGCAGAACGAGTCAGGGTGAAAATCTCTTGCTGGATCTTTTCTCCAGCTGCCAGCACATTCTTGCACTCATACAACTTTTGTTTTGGTACTCTGCCTTGCCAGTCTGTATCATTGGTTCTCCTGTGGGCTGAAATTCTCCTCATCAACTCTTTGCAAGTCTGTGTTCAACACTTCAGAACCTCGAGGTGTTCTTCAGCATTTGTAGAAAGTCCCAGTTCCCCTTGGCATCGTGGAACCTTCTACAACCTTGTGCAATATCCCTACCACCTCTTTCCATATTCATGGTCCCCTGTCACATGCTACAGAGTCTCTCTACTTTCCATGGCATCTCGCTTTGCCTTACAGCTCTATGCCACTCCCTATCTCTTCAGATGGTTTCCCTATGGCCTGGTGCAAGGCCTCTCTACCTTTGGCAACCCCCTACGATCCCATACCACTGCCTACAGCTTCGTGCAACATCACACAACCACTTGCTAAGCACCTGACATTGTCCCATACAAAGTTCCTTGGACTCTGACAACACCCCATAGCATCTGCCAACAACCCTCCACAGCTTGGTGCAACACGCTATGGCTTCGGACAAGGTCCCAATAACTTTGTGTAACCTTCCACAGCATCTGGCGGCACCACACCCCATCTGGACAAGGTTGAAAGGCAGAAAGTGGCTCTGGGACACTGAAACTCAAGAAGATGTCCCAGCAATGTACAGGTGTCCTCAGGGCACCAAATAGAGGCATCTGACATGGCAGAGGGGAAGGGAAGAGAGCTCTGGGGCACAGAGAAAGCCTGAGGAAGGAATTGTCTGTGAAGAAGAAGGAGATAAATCCAAGTGGCCAAGGACTAAAGGACTCACCACAGCTCCTGAAGCCAGCAGAAGACCTATGCTGCTCCAAAGCTTCTCTCTCTGCCTCTTCCTCCTGGCATCACGTGCTGGTGCTGGGCTCTTTCAGGGATGGATCCTTCCTCACTGCTGAGACCGGCTATTCCTGGCTGGAGACAGCTGCCTGTGGAAGCCCCTTCCTTCCCCTGCTCAGCAGGGAAAGACCTGTTCAGGCAGCCCCAGGAACACCTCAGCCTCACAAGTCCCACCTGGGGCTGCTCCAGCCCATCCCCACTCCAGCCTTTGTCAACTCTTGGCTCAGCCCCATCATCAGCTCACGAGTCCCACCTGGGGCTGCCCCAACCCACTGCTGGAGCCAGTCAGGATTGGGGAACCATCAACCCAGCCTCACAGCAGCCCAAAGGCAGCAGGACCAAAGGAAAAAGAGAGGAGAGGAAAGCAGGAGGAAAGACAGAGGGACAAAGAGAAGAAATGTGGGACAAGGAGACAAACAAATGAGATGTTGCAAACAAGAGATGGTTGCAAACAGAGACCCTGGTTCCACACCAAAAGTCCTTGGGAGTAGCCCTGGTTTTGGTGTGGAACCCTAATTGGAGCCTGGAAGTCCCTGCGAGTACCCCTAGTTCAAGGAAAAATAAACCCCCTAATTCCAGAGCAAACATCCCTCGGGGTACTCTTAGTTCTAAGGTGGAACCCTAATTCCACACCAGAAGTCCCTAGGGGAACCCTTTGTGGCAGAACTGAACCCTAATTCCATACCAAGATTCACTGGGGGCACCCGAAGTTGCAGGGTGGAACTCTAATTCCATACCGAAAGGCCCTAGGGGTACCCCTGCTTTCAGTGTGGAACCCTAATTGTACCCTGGAGATCCCTGGGGGTACCCCTGGTTCGAGGGATGAACCCTAATTCCACCCTGGAAGTCCATGAGGGCACCTCGAGTTTCTTGGGGGAACCCTAATTCTGCCCTGGAATTTCCTGGAGGTACCCCTAGTTTCAGGGCGGAACCCTAATGCCATACCTAAAGTCTCTAGGAGTACCCCTCGTTGCAAGGAGAAATCCTAATTCCACACCAAATGTCCTCGGGGGTACCCCTGGTTTCAGAGAGAAACCCTAATTGTACCCTGGAAGTCCCTGGGGGTACCCCTAGTTCCGGGGCGGAACCCTAATTCCACAGCGGAAGTCCATAGGGGAACCCCTTTGTGCCGGGTACAACCCTAATTCCACAGCAGAAGCCCCTGGGGGTACCCCTAATTACAAGGCAGGACCCCAATTCCACACCGGAAGTCCCCTATGGGACCCCTTCTTCTGGGGGGGAACTAAAGTGCAGCCCCGGAACTAAAGTTCCGGCTCACCAGTTCCAATCGGACGCTTTTCGGTGACGGACCCGGAACCAAAGTTACCCGGAACTAAAGTTCGCGGTCACTGTTTCTGGTCGGGCGCTTTTCAATACCGGAATATTTTCCGTCAGATAATTTTAAGCAAAAAAAGGGGATTTTTTAAACATTTTAATTTTTTTTTTCTTTTTTATTCCTTATTTTTTTTCTTTTTAAGCCTTTTACTTTTTTCTTTTTTTCCCTTTGGAATTTTTTCCCCTTTTTTTTTATTTTCCTTTTTTCTATTTTGCTTTTTAATGTTTCTTCTTTTTTACTTTTCTCTTTTTATATTCTGTTTTTACTCTTTTTGTTTTTTGTTATTTCTATTTTCTTTTCTATTCTTTTACGTTTTTTCCTTTTTCTTTTTTTTAGATTTTTATTTTTCTTTTGTCCTTGTTTCTTTTTTCCACTTTTTTCTTTGACTTTGTTTCTTTGTTTTCCTTTCTTATTTTTATCTCTATTTTTTTATTATTTTTTTTTTCTTCTTTTTCTCATTTATTTTCCAATTTTTCATTTTTCGGTTTATTTTTTTTTTAGTTACCTGCCTGGATAACTCAAAAACTTGCAAAATTTGGTGTTAATTACTATTAGATTTGATTGCACTTGGAAACATGGGGAAGTCCCAGGGACGTCCTGTGAAGAATTAAGGTTCTGCCTGTATATTTAATTACTAGAGCCAAAAAGCTCACAGACCCAGCAAGGTTCAGGAACAGCAAACGAACGCTGCCTGCTCCAAGGCAAAAGGAGCCAGGCTTGAAAGCTGGTGCAGGAACCTTTCTCCCATTGGACAGGCATTTATAGCTCCATTCAACTTGGGCCTCAGTCCTTTGCCTGGCTCGCCAGGAGCGTTTGTATTCACCGAGAACCAAAATGCCGAGAGCCCAGCAGGGCTCGGAGAGTGGAAACGAACGAACGCTGCCTGCTGAATGGCAAATGGAAGGTTGAAAGGCCCAAGTTGAATGGGGCTATGAATGCGTGACCAGAGGGAGGAAAGATCCAGCAGCAGCTTTCAAGCCTGGCTCCTTTTGCCCTGGAGCAAGGAGCAGGTTTTTTCTTATTCCAGAACCTTGCATGGTTTGTAAGCTTTTTGGCTCTTTTAATTATAATATGCCAGTAAGATACAATTCTTGTTCACCTTTAAGTGTTTAATACAGCAAAGTTCACAAATCAATGATATTATTAAATCTGAATGCTGAAGAAATCGTAGAAATATGAAAAACAATAACCCAAATAATTGTATTAATTTTAAAATACCCTTTTTAACTAAGCAGTAACCATAATAAACCCATCAAAACCAATAAGACATTAAGGAAATTCCGAACATAATATAAAAAATTCAAATATAACAAAACATAATCAATAAAAATCATTAGAAGCTACATTTAAATTATGAAAACACCAACACAAAAGAATGTTATTTGATTGTATTTTATGGAATTCCCCACGGGCATCGCTAGTTCTTAGGTGGAACCTTAATTTTTCACAGGAAGTCCCTTGGACTTCCCCATGCATTCAAGTGCATTCAAATCTAATACTAATTTAATAATAATAATAAAAAAATAATTAACACCAAATTATGCAAATACTTGAATTTTCCATGCAAGTTTTTTTTAAAAAATGATGAAAAACTGAAATAAAATCAGAAAAAGAAAAAAATAAAATTTAAGAAGTTGAGAGAAATATAAAAAACAAAACCAAAGAAACAAAAAGGAAAGAAAAAAGAAAAAAAGGAGAGAAAAAAGAAAAAAAGGAAAAAAAAACCCAAGAAAAAATAAAAAACATAATTTAAAGAAAAGAAAAAAGTAAAAAAAAAGGAAAATAAAATAGTAAAAAACAATAAACAAAAACAAAGAAACAAATAAGGAAAGTAAACAGAAAAAAGGAAAAAATAAAAAAGAAAAATGAAAAAAGTAAATTGAAAAAGAATAAAGGGAAAAAACCCAAAATTAAAAAATTTAAAGAGAGAAAATAGAAAAACCAAAATAAGATAAAAAATAAAAAGAAAAAAGAGAGAAAAAAGAAAAAATAAATTTAAAATGTTTTAACATTCCCCTTAAGTTTCTTAAAATTGCCTGACCGGAAATAGTCTGTAACTGAAAAGCGCCCGACCGGAAACAGTGACCGCGAACTTTAGTTCCGGGTAACTTTGGTTCCGGGTCCGTCACCGAAAAGCGTCCGATTGGAACTGGTGAGCCGGAACTTTAGTTCCGGGGCTGCACTTTAGTTCCCCCCCAGAAGAAGGGGTCCCATAGGGGACTTCTGCTGTGGAATTGGGGTCCTGCCTTGTAATTAGGGGTACCCCCAGGGGCTTCTGCTGTGGAATTAGGGTTGTACCCGGCACAAAGGGGTTCCCCTATGGACTTCCGCTGTGGAATTAGGGTTCCGCCCCGGAACTAGGGGTACCCCCAGGGACTTCCGCTGTGGAATTAGGGTTCTGCCCTGGAACTTGGGGTACCCCTAGGGAATTCCAGGATGGCACAGGGAGTTTCCCATGGGACTTCCAGTGTGGAATTAGGATTCTGCCCTGGAATTAGGGGTACCCTCAAGAACTTCCAGTGTAGAATTGGGGTTCCACCTTGAAACTAGGAGTACCCAAAGGGACTTCCCATGTGGAACTCAGGTTCCGCCCTGCAACCAGGGGTACCCCCAGGGACTTCCAGGGTACAATTAGGGTTTCTCTCCGAAACCAGGGGTACCCCCGAGGACATTTGGTGTGGAATTAGGATTCCTCCTTGCAACGAGGGGTACTCCTAGAGACTTTAGGTATGGCATTAGGGTTCATCCCTGGAACTAGGGGTACCTCCAGGAAATTCCAGGGCAGAATTAGGGTTCCCCCAAGAAACTCGAGGTGCCCTCATGGAGTTCCAGTGTGGAATTAGGGTTCATCCCTCGAACCAGGGGTACCCCCAGGGATCTCCAGGGTACAATTAGGGTTCCACACTGAAACCAGGGGTACCCCTAGGGCCTTTCGGTATGGAATTAGAGTTCCGCCCTGCAACTTCGGGTCCCCCCAGTGAATCTTGGTATGGAATTAGGGTTCAGTTCTGCCACAAAGGGTTCCCCTAGGGACTTCTGGCGTGGAATTAGGGTTCCACCTTAGAACTAAGAGTACCCCGAGGGATGTTTGCTCTGGAATTAGGGGGTTTATTTTTCCTTGAACTAGGGGTACTCGCAGGGACTTCCAGGCTCCAATTAGGGTTCCACACCAAAACCAGGGCTACTCCCAAGGACTTTTGGTGTGGAACCAGGGTCTCTGTTTGCAACCATCTCTCGTTTGCAACATCTCATTTGTTTGTCTCCTTGTCCCACATTTCTTCTCTTTGTCCCTCTGTCTTTCCTCCTGCTTTCCTCTCCTCTCTTTTTCCTTTGGTCCTGCTGCCTTTGGGCTGCTGTGAGGCTGGGTTGATGGTTCCCCAATCCTGACTGGCTCCAGCAGTGGGTTGGGGCAGCCCCAGGTGGGACTCGTGAGCTGATGATGGGGCTGAGCCAAGAGTTGACAAAGGCTGGAGGGGGGATGGGCTGGAGCAGCCCCAGGTGGGACTTGTGAGGCTGAGGTGTTCCTGGGGCTGCCTGAACAGGTCTTTCCCTGCTGAGCAGGGGAAGGAAGGGGCTTCCACAGGCAGCTGTCTCCAGCCAGGAATAGCCGGTCTCAGCAGTGAGGAAGGATCCATCCCTGAAAGAGCCCAGCACCAGCACGTGATGCCAGGAGGAAGAGGCAGAGAGAGAAGCTTTGGAGCAGCATAGGTCTTCTGCTGGCTTCAGGAGCTGTGGTGAGTCCTTTAGTCCTTGGCCACTTGGATTTATCTCCTTCTTCTTCAGAGACAATTCCTTCCTCAGGCTTTCTCTGTGCCCCAGAGCTCTCTTCCCTTCCCCTCTGCCATGTCAGATGCCTCTATTTGGTGCCCTGAGGACACCTGTACATTGCTGGGACATCTTCTTGAGTTTCACAGTGTCCCAGAGCCACTTTCTGCCTTTCAGCCTTGTCCAGATGGGGTGTGGTGCCGCCAGATGCTGTGGAAGGTTACACAAAGTTATTGGGACCTTGTCCGAAGCCATAGCGTGTTGCACCAAGCTGTGGAGGGTTGTTGCCAGATGCTATGGGGTGTTGTCAGAGTCCAAGGAACTTTGTCTGGGACAATGTCAGGTGCTTAGCAAGTGGTTGTATGATGTTGCACGAAGCTGTAGGCAGTGGTATGGGATCGTAGGGGGTTGCCAAAGGTAGAGAGGCCTTGCACGAGGCCATAGGGAAACCATCTGTAGAGATAGGGAGTGGCATAGAGCTGTAAGGCAAAGCAAGATGCCATGGAAAGTAGAGAGACTCTGTAGCATGTGACAGGGGACCATGAATATGGAAAGAGGTCGTAGGGATATTGCACAAGGTTGTAGAAGGTTGCACGATACTGAGAGGAATTGGGACTTTCTACAAATGCTGAAGAAGGCCTCGAGGTTCTGAAGTGTTGAACACAGACTTGCAAAGAGTTGATGAGGAGAATTTCAGCCCACAGGAGAACCAATGATACAGACTGGCAAGGCAGAGTACTAAAACAAAAGTTGTATGAGTGCAAGAATGTGCTGGCAGATGGAGAAAAGGTCCAGCAAGAGATTTTCACCCTGGCTCGTTCTGCCTTTGAGCAAACATCATTTGTTTGCAGCTTTGGAATCGTGCCAGGTCAATAGTCATTTTGGGTCCTGCTGAATTTAAAATGGTCCTTGCAAGCCAGGCAAAGGACTGAGCTTCAAGATGTCTGGGTCTATGAATGTGCTGGCAGATGCAGAAAACATCCAGCACCAGCTTCCATTTGCAGGGAAGACAAAGAGTGGTGGCATTGTTTCCTGCTGTCCCTCCCACCCCAGAAGACTGATCTGAACTCCCAGAGCCAAGGGAGGACTCCTGCGCTGCCTCGTGGTGCCCAGCAGAGACCCAGGGGCAGAGAATCTGCTGCGTGCAGAGCAGCCTGCGGCCCTGGACATGGCTGATCTCTCATATCGGAGACATGGGGTAGCCAGGGGAACTGGGGGCTCCTGTAGCTCAGCCAGCACTTACCTTGAGGTAGAGGTCAGTGTCCAGGCCCTGCATTTCCTCTTTTGGAGGAAGCCAGAAGACACATCTGCAGCAGGCATGAAGGAGGCTTCTCTCTTTGCTCTCCAGCACCTTGTCCACTGAGCTGCAAAGAGAGAGAGGGGACAGTGGGACCCCGGTGCTTGAAGCAGTGCCTTGAGGCATTGTGCAGGTGGACACAAGCTCTGGGGCAGGGGTCCCCAGGAGGGATGGACAGGTACCTCATCTGGGCAATGGCACGCATGGCGAGCCGCTGCAGCTCCATGTGCAGTTGCTCCCTGGGCTCCTCTTCCAGCATCTCCTGCAGAGCACAACCAGGATGGCACCTGGCAGCTGCCAGCACCCAGTGCCACCAGACCCTCGCCCTGCCCAAGCGCTGTCCTCACAGGGTGCCGAGGACCTTGTTCCCTTCCCCAGAGCTATCAAATGTCCCTCACCTTAATGTGCTCTGCCAGCTTGTGTCCGTGGCAGAAGATATCCAGGCCCTGTGACAAGTCACAGTGCCTGGCGGTTCTGTAGAGAACACGGATGCTATCAAGAAACTTCATCCTTGGGCCGTCCTCCTGGCAGCCGCGGGACAGAGAGACACAGAGGGAGCGTGAGAGGGGGACAGACACAGCCAGCGGGACCAGAGCCCTGGGAGCAGCAGCTCTGCCCAGCCAGCCCACCCCCAGCAGCCCGGCGGCAGAGCCCCTGGCAGCAGACAGCAGCACAGGCGCAGCTGAGTTGGCCGTGGTTACCTTGCTTGGGCTGCTGACAAAGGACTGGATGAAATCCACGGCGTCCTGTTCCTCTGCGTACACTGGTAACCAGGTGGTGTCTGAGAAAGGAGGAGAGCAGGGAGCTTGACAAGTGTGCTCACAGCCTGAAAGGTGCACACGGATTGACACACGTGTTTAGGCACTGACACATGTGCTCACTGCATGACATGCTTGTTCGTAGTCTGACACATGTGTGCACAGCCTGACATGAGAGTGCACAGTGTGACACATGTGTGCACAGCCTGACATGAGAGTGCACGCTCTGACACTGGTGTGCACAGCCTGACATGAGAGTGCACGCTCTGACACTGGTGTGCACAGCCTGACATGAGAGTGCACGCTCTGACACTGGTGTGCACAGCCTGACATGAGAGTGCACGCTCTGACACTGGTGTGCACAGCCTGACACTGATGTGCACAGCCTGACATGATTGCTCACAGCCTGACACGCGTACAAAGAGACTGAAACCTGTGCTGAAGGCCTGACGTGTGTGTTCATGGCTCGACACGCATGATCACAGACTGACCCATGTGAAGACAGCCTGACAAGTGTGCACACAGCCTCACACATGTGTTCACAGCCTGATGTGTTTTCACAGCCTCACACGTGTGTTCACGCCCCAAACAGAATCACAGAATCCCAGAATTGCCTCCATTGGAAAAGCCCTTTAAGCTCATCGAGTCAACCATGAACCCAACACTGACCAGTCCCCGACTGACCCATGTCCCTCAGCACTGTGTCTACACCACTCTTCAATCCCCCCAGGGATGGGGACTCCACCACTGCCCTGGGCAACCCCTTCCAATGCCTCAGAACCCTTTCAGCAAAGAAATTCTTCCTCACATCCAATCTCAACTGCCCTGGGCACAGCTTGAGGCCATTTCCTCTTGTCCTGTCCCTTGGTCCTTGGTGGAACAGACCCACCCCCGCCTCTCTCCACCCTCCTCCAAGGGACTTGGACAGAGCCAGAAGGTCTCCCCTCAGCCTCCTTTTCTCCCAGCTCAACACCCCCAGTTCCCTCAGCCGGGAACTCAGCACACTTGTGCTCCAGACCCTTCCCCAGCTCCGTTCCCTTCTCTGGACACGCTCCAGCACCTCCAGGTCCTTCTTGGAGTCAGGGGCCCAACACTGAAGCCAGCACTCGAGCTGCGGCCTCACCAGTGCCCAGTGCAGGGTTATGAGAACTGCCCTGGTCCTACTGGCCACGCTGCTCCTGACACAGGCCAGGATGCTGTTGGCCTTCTTGGTCACCTGGGCTCTCTGCTGACTGTCCACCAACACCCCCAGGTCCCTCTCTGCTGAGCCGCTCTCCAGCCACTCCTCCCCAAGCCTGCTGCACTGCCATGGGTTGTTGTGGCCAAAGTGCAGAACCTGGCATTTGGCCTTGTTGAAACTCACACAATTGTTCCTGGCTCATGGATCCAGCCTGCCCAGATCCCTCTGCAGAGCCTCTGTACTCTGCAGCAGATCAACACTCCCACCCAGCTTGGTGTCCTCTGCAAACTGAGGGTGCACTCGATCCCCTTGTCCAGATCATTGATCAAGATGTTAAACAGGACTGGCCCCAGCACTGAGCCCTGGGGACACCACTGGTGACCGGCCACCAGCTGGATTTAACGCCATTCACCACAACTCCCTGGGCCCGGCCATCCAGCCAGTTTTTTACCCAGCAAAGTATACACCCATCCAAGCCGTGAGCAGCCAGTTTCTCCAGGAGAATGCTGTGGGCAGGAGTGTCAAAGGCCTCACTGAAGGCCAGACACACAATGTCCACAGTCTTTCCTTCATCCGCTAAGCAGGTGACCATGTTGTAGAAGGACATCAGCTTAGTCAAGCAGGACCTGCCTTTCAGAAACCCTTGCTGACTGGGCCTGCTCATTTGGTTGTCCTGCACGTCCTGCGTGATGGCACTCAAGGTGACCTGCTCCATCAGCTTCCCCGGCACCAAAGCCAAACTGACAGGCCTGTAGTTCCCCAGATCCCTCTTCCAGCCCTTTTTGTAGCTGGGCATCCCATTGGCTAACTTGAAGGAGTGCTATGGAGGAGTGCTGAGGGGACTGAGCCTACGCGGCCAGTGGGGTTTCTTGGGGTGTTGAGGTCCTGCCGAAGGGCCTGGGGTGCAATGGAGGCCTTGGGAGGGGTCTGGAGTGAGATCACTGGAGCCATCCTCAGACAGCTCCAGGGAAATGGAGGAGTCCTTGGTGGGCCTGTGCCCGAGAGCCCTCCATGGGCCCCAGGGAAGGCCAGCGGTGGGCTTCTGTGTCCAGCCAGGGCCAAGGGAGGGTTCCTGGGGCTCAAAGGGAGGGTGCAAGGAGGCAAACAGAGGGGTGCTGCGGGTACCAGGGGGCAAACTGAGGCCTCCAGAGCACGTCAAAAGGCACCTTGGGGTTGTGAGGGGGCAACTGGCCCCGGCTGAGGCCACCCCTGGACAACAGAGGGGTTCAGAGGGGACTCGTGGATATGAGGAGGGTTCTAGGCCTGAGGGGGCTGGAAGGGAAAATGAACAAGTCTTGAGGGGATCCGATGGCAGAAAGAGAGTCTCCCCCCATCTTGAATTCCCCAGACAGCGGGTCCTTATCCACCACCTTCCCCTCCCGTCCCCAGTTCCCCCCATTTGCCCTCAGCCAGGCCCAGACACCCACACCCACCCAGCTTGGGCAGAGCAGAGCTCGGGAGGTGCCGGAGCGTGGTCATACTGGGCAGCGGCTCCGTGGCACCTCTTGGGCTGCCAGAGAGGAGGCAGAGAAGGTCTATTCCGGCGTGCCTTGGTCTGTTGGGGTGTTCCTTGGTCTTTTTGGGGTTCTCTTGTGCTCTTTGGGAGTTCCTTGGGCTGTTTGGGGTTCCCTTGTGTTGTTCTGGGGTCCCTTTGTCTGTTTGGGGGTTCCCTGGGCTGTTTGGGGGTTCCTTGGGCTGTTCTGGGGTCCCTTGGGCTGTTTGGGGGTCCCTTGGATGGCCTCTGATGAACAGACACACTGAGGCCACAGCGCCAGGACTACATCTCCTGGCAGGGCCTGTGCACCAGCATGGCTGCACAGAAGCGCCACTTTGGGAGATGACAGCTCCCGCCGTGCCCTCAGGCCACCATGGCCACACAGCAGGGCTGGACCAGAAGGCGACAGCTCCCAGCACGACGAGGACTGCGGCCCTTGGAGCTGTATCCTGCTGGTGCCGCCCTGCCCCCTTCACCCCAAAGCCCCCACAGAGGCCGCAGCGCAGCCCTGCCACAGCGGCCCAGGCCTCCTCCGCCCCAGGGGTCCCACACAGCCATCCCCCAGGGGCAGCTCGAGCTCCGGCCGAGGGCTCTGGGGGCCAGGAAGGGCTCAGGAGGGGTCTGGAGTGGACCAGCACCCATAGAGAATTTCCGTGTGGGGGACAGGAAGCAGCAGGCAGAGGGTGTTCTCCAGCACGGTCACAAATCAGACCCAGGAGAAAACCAGGGAGCCGGGAATCTCCTTTTCTGGGAATTTCCCAGTCTGGAAACAGGGAAACTGGCAGGGGAAGAAATTTCCTTTTCTTTTTGCTTTTCTGTACCAGCTCTTCCCACCTCTTTGGTGGGTGGAAGAGAAGAGCTGAGGTGAAAATGACTCCGATTTCTGTGGAGCTCGAGTGAATGTTCGACATTTAATGTTGTGGAGGGGGAGAGGCCGGGCTCTGCAGAGTGCCACAGGGAAAGGGACGTCCTGGGGGCACGCCGGGGTGTCTGAACATGGGGCTCTGGGACAGAGCAGAGGGCAGCAGGGAGGTCCCCAGGGGATGTCAGGGCAAAGGGGACCCTGGAGGTACCCCAAGAGCACCCAGGTGCCGAGGGCTGAGCCGACCCCGTGACTCCCCCTGCCCCTCCCTGCCTGGGCAGCGGGTCACAGTGGGGCCCTTTGTGACCTCCCTGTGTGACACCCCACTGCCCTGCATGTGACAAGCATGGCTGCAGCCCCCAGCCCGCAGTGTCCGGCAGGACAGCGACGGGACAGGACAGGAGCAAGGAGAGGGCGAGGAGCCCCCTGAGTGCAGCTCACGTCTTTCCCCGCCATCCCCGGCAGCCTCGCGGCATTCTGCCAAGGCTTCCCCCTTCCCCAGAACTACCCCTTTCCTCTGACCTGCAAGATGGCAGAGAGACTCCCCAGACGTCCCAGGGTGGCCAGAGAAGAGGACAGGGCTTCCCAGGAGAGAAGCTCTTCACCAGAGGTGTCCGTGGTCCGGCCACCCCGTGTTGGTGAGTGAGGGGTCCTGTTGGGCTGGGGCCAGCGAGCGCACCCTGCTCCACACCAGCATCTCGCTTTCCTGGCACGCTGGTGGTGGGGGTCCCACGGGTGGTGGACATGATGCTGCCTGAAGGACAGGGCTGCTCGGGGCTGGGAGGTGGCCCCAGAACAGCCTCTCCCAAGGAGGGAGAGAGCAAAGGGACCTGTCTGGGGAACAACACAGCAGGGGAGCAGGCACGGGGCTGCACGGAGGGCAGATCTCCTTCCTCTGCTCCCTCCTGCCCCCGAACCCTCTCGGCAGCCCTCCCTGCTCTCCTCCTTTCTCAGACACCACCTGGTTACCAGTGTACGCAGAGGAACAGGACGCCGTGGATTTCATCCAGTCCTTTGTCAGCAGCCCAAGCAAGGTAACCACGGCCAACTCAGCTGCGCCTGTGCTGCTGTCTGCTGCCAGGGGCTCTGCCGCCGGGCTGCTGGGGGTGAGCTGGCTGGGCAGAGCTGCTGCTCCCAGGGCTCTGGTCCCGCTGGCTGTGTCTGTCCCCCTCTCACGCTCCCTCTGTGTCTCTCTGTCCCGCGGCTGCCAGGAGGAAGGCCCAAGGATGAAGTTTCTTGAGAGCATCCGTGTTCTCTACAGAACCGCCAGGCACTGTGACTTGTCACAGGGCCTGGGTATCTTCTGCCACGGACACAAGCTGGCAGAGCACATTAAGGTGAGGGACATTTGATAGCTCTGGGGAAGGGAACAAGGTCCTCGGCACCCTGTGAGGACAGCGCTTGGGCAGGGCGAGGGTCTGGTGGCACTGGGTGCTGGCAGCTGCCAGGTGCCATCCTGGTTGTGCTCTGCAGGAGATGCTGGAAGAGGAGCCCAGGGAGCAACTGCACATGGAGCTGCAGCGGCTCGCCATGCGTGCCATTGCCCAGATGAGGTACCTGTCCAGCCCTCCTGGGGACCCCTGCCCCAGAGCTTGTGTCCACCTGCACAATGCCTCAAGGCACTGCTTCAAGCACTGGGGTCCCACTGTCCCCTCTCTCTCTTTGCAGCTCAGTGGACAAGGTGCTGGAGAGCAAAGAGAGAAGCCTCCTTCATGCCTGCTGCAGAAGTGTCTTCTGGCTTCCTCCAAAAGAGGAAATGCAGGGCCTGGACACTGACCTCTACCTCAAGGTAAGTGCTGGCTGAGCTACAGGAGCCCCCAGTTCCCCTGGCTACCCCATGTCTTTGTATGAGAGATCAGCCACGACCAGGGCCGCAGGCTGCTCTGCACGAAGCAGATTCTCTGCCCCTGGGTCTCTGCTGGGCGCCACAAGGCAGCGCAGGAGTCCTCCCTTGGCTCTGGGAGTTCAGATCAGTCTTTTTGGGGTGGGAGGGACAGCAGGAAACAATGCCACCACTCTTTGTCTTCCCTGCAGACCCTGGAAACCATGGACATCATGCTGAAGACCATGGTGAACTGGTCTCCTGCCTCCAGCGTCAGCAAGAAGCTGCAGAAGATCTTCCAGGTGTGGCATGTGCAGAGAGTGGGGCTGTTCCTCAGCCTGGAGGGAAGGGATTGTCCACTCCTGAGTGGATGGTCCCCACCCCAGGGCCACGCAGAGGCAGCACACTGCAGGGAGGGTGCCCAGCTCCCTTGGCTAACCAGGGGCTGCCCACCACGCTCTCCCGGAGCACAGTGGCTGCAGGGGGTGGCATTTGCCTTCCTGCCTGCCCAGCAGGTTGGCCCGGGGCATTTGTCCCAAGCCTGCCAGCCCACCTAGGGCAGGAGCCCCACTGCAGGCTTCGCTGGAGCTCAGAGGAAGCCTGGATGGGCTGTGTGAGTCCAGCCCAGGAACTGAGCAGTGCTGCTTCTGCCGGAGCGGGTGTGTGCTCCCAGGGCACAGCAGCAGCTTCTCTTTTCCCAGGTGCTGCTGGAATTCGCCAAGTCTGGGAGAGCAGCTGAGCGGGAGAGGGCCATGGGCAGGATTAGGATGCTGAGCCATTTCCTGGCCCAGTCTTGCTCACGGAGGGTAAGGACCAGGCACCCCCAGCCAGACCAGCGCTGCCTCCAGTCCTGTGTCACACGGGACGGCCCAAGGAGAGCGCTGGGAGCCCAGGCCCAGCAGCTCTCCCCGCCCGGGGCTGCTGCCCTGCTCGCTGCTTTGGGAGACGGGGCCGGCAGGGCCCTGCAGAGCTCTGACCTCCCTGGATCCAGCCCTGGCCACACTCTTGTGTTCAGGGCTTTGGCCCCAGCTGCCTGCCCTCAACCTCACTGCTCTTCTGTCTCCCTTGCCCAGGCTGGTCGACATCAGAACAGACGTGTGTCCTACCGAGAGATGCGGATCCCAAACCTCGGGGTTCTGCTAGGACATCTCCTCCTCCTCATGTCATGCAAGGAGGAAGACATGGGCTCTCTGGCTTCAGACGCTCTTTTTGCCCTCTTCATATTCAACCATCATCAAAAACGTAGGAGAAGCTGTGGTGAGCTGCATCCCTCTGCACACCAACATCACCCGGCACCTCTGCCTGTCTTCCTGGGGGTTGCTATGGACCCTTCCATGGAGGCCCCAGCACTGCCTCTGCTCTGCTCCTCACCCACACGCTCCTTCCCACACTGGTGATCGTCCCGTCTAGCTGAGCTGCTCTGTCACACCGGAGGCCGCCCCGCTTCTCATCTCCCCCAGCTCGCCTCAAGAGCTTGGGTCCCCGCCCCGCAGCACTCCAGCCGTGCCAGCCATCCCCCACGTCACCCTTCCTCCAGCCAGGCTTTAATTGTGGCACCACCTGCAGAGCTCTAGGTCCTCCCAGTTTCCCAGGCCGGGAGCGTTTCCATACACACACGGGGTGCAGGTCACCCTTGGACTGACACCGCTCTCCCCCACCTCCTCCCCTGACTGTGGGGCATCACCTCCCTCCTCCGCCGTTCCTCGGGCAAAGCTCTTTTCCGTGCGTGCTCCGCCTGCTGCCAAAGCTGCTCTGTCTCACCGGCTCGGCTCTGTTTGTCCCGCTCTTTAGGCACAGCCCTGCCAGCGGATAATGCCCAGCTCCCAGGGCAGTGGGAAGATGAGGCCAACTCCTTGCTGAACTCACCCAACGCCAGTGACTTCATCATGGTAATGACCCCACCCCCCTTGCTGGGACTCTTGTCCGTGGCATCAGCAGGGCACTGGTGTGAGCAAAGGCATCCAGAATCGGTGGGGCTGCTGTGACCTCGCTGTCCCTGGTGAGAGCTCCTGCTGTCCCCGAGCAGGGACGATGAGAGGCCTGTGCTCCAGTGTCCCAGCAGCAGCTCCAGCCCTCCTGGCCACCAGCAAGCCCTGCTTCGCTGTCAGGCCAGCGCACTGTGCCCATGAGCCCAACCTTCCTCCCTCACCCTGGGGGCCCTCTCCTCTCGTCCTCCCCCATGCAGTGACTGCAGCCCCTGCTGCTGTTCACACTGCCCAGCCAAGCAGCACCGTCAGGGCACTCGCTGTGACGTGTCTTCGCTCCCTTCCTTCCTCCCATAGGCCTTTGGGAAATACCTCCGACGCTCTGAGAGGACAGACATTGTGCTTGTGGCCATTGGGGCCATGAGAAAGTCCAGCATTTTTGACAAGCAGGCAGCAAGAAACATTCTGGACATTGTCATGAAAGACCCTGATGTCTGGCTGGTGGATGTAAGTGGCCTGCGTCTGGCTTGCCCTGCCCTTCAGCCCTTTCAGCCCTTGTTCTCCCTCCATCCCTCCCTCCCAAGCCCAGGTGTCTCGGGCACCTGAAGACACCTTCAGGCAGCAGAGAGGGATGGGAAGGGCAGCTGAGGAAATGGCTGCCCTCCAGTGGCAGCACCATCCTCACCTGTGTCCCCTCCCTCCAGGTGACAAAGATCATGAAGAGCATCCACCAAAACCTGCGACACATCAGGACGTTATCAGCCTGGCAGAGCGTGGAGTCCCTGCTTCTCCTGATGGCAACCAAGTACCCCGAAAAGGTGGTCATGACACTGTTGAGGATTGCTCCACCAGGAGACAGGTACTGGCCCCAAAAGCCACGAGGGCTTGTTCCCAGTGGAGAGAGGAGAGCAGATGCCAGTCCCGCAGCAGCCCAAGCTGGCCAAGGCAGCCCAGAGCCCCGCCACCACGCTCCTCCCAGCCCCACGGGGAACCCCACCTCAGCCCTCTCCTGCTGCCCAGGCCATCCCAAGCCAGGGCCAGGCTCTGGGTCCTGCAGGGCTGTGCCAGGCCATGCTGCCGTGGCTGAGGCAGCCCTGCTGACAGCGTGCTCTGCCTCACAGCACTGCCCTGGCCATGTGGGAGGCCGCATTTTCCACGTCCCAGACACGGATGGTCGTCCTGACGCATCTCCTCGTCCACCTGTGCAACCCGGACAACAAGCTGTTCACCTCTGACCTAGAGAACACCTGCATCCACCGCTTTGCTGTGAGTTACCAGGAGAAGCCCCAGTGCCCTTGTCCTCAGCTGCCGCTGGGAACCAGGCGCTGCACGGTGCGAGAGCCCCACGGATCTGCCGGTCACTCACTGCTGGGTCTCTTTCAGATGCTGTTCTCTACTCATAGAGAAGATGGGGAATTTGCAGCAATGTACAGAGGGTACCCATTTCTGAGATATCAAAGCCCGGTGATGCTCCCACTGGTGCTGAAGGGCCTCATGACGCTGTCAGAGAGAGCCCAGATGGTGAGCAGGGTGTAGAGCCAAGGGGAGCCGTGTTGGGGCAGTGGGGTCGGCGCTGGCTTGGCCTTGGCTGGGAGTCAGGCAGTGGGGGCCACTGCTCCAAACACCCTCCCCTCCGTGGTGGGGCCTGTGGCTGCCAGGGGAGCTTTCCAGGCATGGACCTTTTCACCAAATGGAAATTCTCTGTTTCATACAGGCAAGAAAAATGCGGGTCTTCCTGCCAGACCTGATGAGGCTCCTGCAGGATGACAATGAAAAGACCAAGTGGAAGGCCCTGGTGGTCATCTGCAATGTGATGGGCCACCTGAAGAGGGAGGAGGCCAGTCCCATCGCTGTGGAGCTGGCAGAGAAGCTCCTGCCCCTCTTTGACAAGGTAAGGCTGATGTGGGAGCCTGAGCCCCACAGACAGACACTGGGCAAGGAGAGCTGCCCTCAGCCCAACCCTGCCATCAGCATCTGCAGCAGGGGCTGCTCCTCTCCTTTCTGCCCCGGGCTCTTGTGGGATGGCTTCAGGCTTCTGCAGCCCAGCCCAGCCCAGCCCAGCCCAGCCCAGCTTCTCCCCAAGAGCTGCTCTCAGAGCCCCAAGCACTCCCCCAGCTGCTCTGCGGGGCAGGACCAGATGTTCTGGAAATCTCTTGAGTGGCCTGTCACGAGCCCGGGAACATTCCACCACCGCTGCAGGTCTGCCCACAACTCCAGTGTGCAGAACCCGACCCCGCAGCATCTCCTCTCACATCAGTTGTGATCTCGCTTCTGCTCACCATGGAAGCTCAACCAGAAGCTCCGGTTGCTCAAGTCCCACTGTGCTTCTTCCTACCAGTTCTCCAGCCACCTGAGAGAGCTCTCCATCGAGCTCTTCAGATACCTGATGAAGACTGTGGTGGAGAAGAACAGGAGAGAGATGAAGAAGAAAGCACAAATGGCCCTGCTTCCCCTCTTCTTTCATATGAGTGATAGAACACAGAGCGTGGCCAAGGTACAGATTTCAAAGCTGAGCAGTGACGCAGGGAAGAGACCCCCAGACGTCTGGGCCAGGGCAGGTCCCAGCTCTGCCAGGGCAGGATCAACCCAGCAGCAAAGCCAGGAGGAGGGGGACACCAGGTCTCCTTCCCCAGGCTGTGGTACCATCTCTCAGCTTCTGCTGCTCTGCAGGTCTCCGGGGAAGCCCTCCTGGCTGCAGCTGAGCTCCTCAAGTGGGAAGAGCTCCAACGCCTGGTGCGGACAGAGCAGACGTGGAGGATTGGAGAGTGCTTGGTGAGGACAAGCCCCTGGCCCCTGGCCCCAGGCTAGACAAGGGCTGCCTGGCCAACTGGGGAGGGACTGTGACGTGCCCATACCCTTGTGCTCCCTCCAGCTGGCGCAGGGCAGGAGAAAGGCTGAAGAATACCTGGATCAGAGCCTGCCATACCTGAAGCATGCTCAGGTCACCTTGAGAGAGGCAGCTGTCAGGTTCATCGGTGAGCCACAGCCCCCCGGGTCCCTCTGTGGGCAGCCTGGCCCCAGTCCCCACCACTGCATGCTGGGGAGCCAGGGCTCTGACCACACTCTGTGCCTAGGGCTTGCTGCACGATCCCTGAGGGACCAACACGAGGAGAAGCTCTCTCAGATCATCAGCGGTGAGTAGGATCAGTGCTGTGCTGGCCAGGGCTGGTGGGGCAGGGGAC
The DNA here is from genome assembly GCA_907165065.1 of Caprimulgus europaeus. The sequence continues at coordinate 195,445 of CAJRAV010000004.1, forward strand.
AGAGCCTGGGCAGGGTGCTGCCATGCCTTGCCCTGCTCCAGGGAAACGCTCCAGGGGCAGGGGAACATGTCAGGGGCATTTGGGGCATTCTGGTGCAGCAGCTCTCTCCAGGCCAGGGAAAGAGGTGGGTGGGGCTGGCACGGGCAGGAGGGGATGCCTGGGGGTCTCTGCAGACACGGTGCTTCATCTCAGCTCTGTTTCTTTCTGCCACAGTCCTTCAGTCCATGGTCAAAGACAATGAACTCTCCAACTCTTCCCTCATAACTCAGACCATCTACATCCTGGACTCTGCAAGGGTGCAGCAAAGATCAGGATGGATCCTGCGAGCGCTGTGCCGCTGCTGCCGCTAAGCCAGGCTGAGGTGCAGCTCTTCTTGGGACAATGGCTCTGCTTTAAAAGAGCTGGAACAAGGAGCCCAGAGCCCATCCCCACACACAGCACCTGCGGGGCAGGGACACCGCTTGGAATGACACAGCCCCGGGAAGGCCTCGGGGCACAGCCCCATCTCATGGCCCTGCAGCCATCCGTCTGCCACTCCCACAGCTCAGTCCAGAGCCCAGAGGAGAAGCAGAGGTGTGCCACAGGGGCCTGCAGTCCCCTCCATCATGCAGCCAGGACAGGGCACAGGAAGGCTGGTCCAAGCTCCCACCACCCCAAGGGTCTCTGGGCGCCCCAGCATCTGCTGTTGCTGCATCACCACTTCCCCGCCCCATGATGGACTCAGGGGGGTGTCCAAGCAGAGCACGGAGCAGCTAAGGGGGCTTGAGGGCAACTGCCAGGGTCCCAGAGGGACTAGAGGACCAAGAGAAATGAGCCACAGAAGGCCCTGGGGCATAACCAACACCGATGGAGGAGTGCTGAGGGGACTAAAGGGGTATTGCAGAGCCTGGGGGGCCGGGCCCCCAGTCCAGTGGGGTTTCTTGGGGTGCTGAGGTCCTGCCGAGGGGCCTGGGGTGCAATGGAGGCCTTGGGAGGGGTCCGGAGTGAGATCACTGGAGCCATCCTCAGACAGCTCCAGGGAAATGGAGGAGTCCTTGGTGGGCCTGTGCTTTGTGTTTTGTCAGTCTACAAGCACAAGGTCTACAAGGGGGTGAGGAATATATAAATTGCTAAGTGAAAGGGCATTTGGAAATGCCAGTGGGATATTCCATATCATATATCACAGAATCACAGCATGGTGGGGCTGGAAGGGACCTCAGGGGATCATCCAGTCCAACCCCCCTGCCAAAGCAGGTTCCCTACACCAGGTTGCACAGGAAAGCATCCAGGTGGGGTTTGAACATCTCCAGAGATCTCCACACCCTCTCTGGGCAGCCTGGCCCAGGGCTCCGTCACCCTCACAGTAAAAGAGTTTTTCCTTAAATTTGTGTGGAGCTTCTGGTGTTCCAGTTTGTGCCCATTGCCCCTTGTCCTGTCACTGGGTGTTAAAGGAATTTAACTCAGTGGGTGGGTAACTCTGGGTTTGCTTTCTTGACAACTCAGAGCTGGGCCATCACATCACAAAATTTAACATTTTGCAGCAGATATTCTTATCAGTTTCTTGGAGTTTTCCCATGAACCCTCAGTTCCAAATTTCTCATTTAATCTAAAATTCTAAAAAAGCCCACAGTGACCTTCAGACGCAGCTGATTCTTCTGGTCTCGTCTCAGTGTTACCGAAAATCCGGAATAAGAAACTTACCAGCACCACTGTGGTGCGGATGAGCAGACACTTCTGCATTACGGCCGGGTGCGCGAGTGAGTCCTCTCACGATCAGCACACACCGTGCCCCAAAATCACACATCTTATACAGAGCTTACTCATACATATTCATTAACTAGTCATACATAAACATGGCATTTCCAAGAAATCATTAGCATATTCTCCTCCTAGTTCCCATTCTGCGCAATAACTGTGAGAACCATCTGGAAATGAGGCTGGGGTGTCAGATGGGTGGGCGACCCGTGAATCGGTGGGCGCAATCTCCCCCTGCCGGAATTGCCTTTTGCTTAAGGACACGGTTTCTTGGCAGCACCTACAAACCGTTACAGTCGGCTTCTCCTCCCATTGTTTCCCCATTCTCATTAATCCAGATCTTGACAGCTGCATGCATTCTTCTAGTTTTCCATATAGGTATCATAAATCAGTTTACAGATCAACTTGTACTTGTAACCTAAGTTACGGTTCCTACCAAATGATTTTGACCAATCCCTTTGGCCTTAGTACGGGCGGTACAGGGATTTCATAGTAGCATTCGGTTACTGTGCAAGCATAGTTTTCATTAAAATATTTCTTATAATCTTATATTATTAAAATCAAAACTATTCATAAACTATAAACTAATAATTAATTCTAACATATCAGTAACAGAAGGATACCAAATCCTCTTCCCGAGTTGGGTAATTCCATTTCTGTAGTGAGAAATACAGGAGAAAACCGTGTTAGGAATACACTGTGTGTGGAGTAAAAGGGCTTTGTGTGCTTACACTGTTAAGAAAGAAAAGCATCTACCTCTTATTCATGAAGCTGAACTTGGGTTACCAAGCTTTGCGGATCGCGTGGCAAAGAACTAGCGGTGATGCGGAAACACTTGCTGGAATGTCATTGTTGTTCCGTGAATCTTCCTCTGCCCCGTAGGTCTTGACTGTTGATTGTGATGGGTGCAGAGAGAGCCTGGAGTTGTGCCACGCAGCTGGAACAGGAAGCCAACACCACAGAGCCTGGCAAACGATTTCACTTGCTGTCTCACCTGCGCAGAGCAGTGAAACGCGCTGAGGAGCTGGAGCGACTTTGTGACAGTAACCGCCCGGGTGCCAAAAGGAAGCTGGAAGCTCAGGTAACCGCTGATCCTTTGATCTTGTTTTACAGCAAAAGCTGAACAAGAAACCTTTGGATTTTGGGTGAAGAGATTATTCTCATCTAGCAATAGATCAGAAAAATGGACTGACTCTCGAACTGGATGTCTTTGTTTAGTCAGTTGTTGTATCCCCACCTAGAAGAGGGAGTTGTGAAAAGGAAAGGAAGCCCATGGGGTTGAAATGAAAACAGATTTAATGAAATATTAATAATAACAACTAATGTCAATGCTAATAGAAAATACACCAAGTTCTACTCGGCCAATGAAAGCAGGATGGTGACAACAAGCAGGAGAGCGGGCCTCAGGATCAGAATGAGAGGCGAGACCCTCCAGGGATGGTGGCCACTGAGGAAGAGGGGGTTGTCCCCAGCAAACTTTGCAATGAATAGTGGGCGTGAGGTTACGGAATATCTCGGACTTGTTGTTCATGCGGCTGCTGGAATTGCAGAAAGAAGCAGTGGCAGCATCCAAGATGAGGACCCGCTCTTTAGAAGTTGCTTGAGTGTGTCCAGTGATTGTCCTTGCTGTGAAGAGCAGTGCATGTAATACAAGTAAAAATAATTGAGAGGGACTGAGATGATAGAGCAGAGCCAAAGAACCTCTGCTTATCTATTGAGTTTCCTATTTGTTAAATGGCCTAAAGTAGCCACCTAGAACACAAGGCTTGTGGCTTGGGCTCCTGGAACATGGAAGGCCACCGTGTTGTGACACTGAGCCTCTTTGAGCAAGGGGCTGTAGGAGTACTTGGTTAATGAAAACTGCCGTTTTGCAGCTTATTGCTGGGGAAAAAAGAGTTTGGTGACCTCAGTGAACCGTGTTGCTTCCTAACAGGCAAGAAACACCTTTGCTTTCAGCTCCTTGGAAATGGAGCAATGTCAGTTAACAAAAATAAAAAACTAAAAAAATCAGGTGGTAGCTAGTGACCCGTCATCCAATTTGGTTGTCTTCTGTGGGAAGGGCACAAATGCAAAGGGCAAGGCTTAATCAGTGACTGCAGGTGTCACAGCAGCCTTCGTACTACAGGTATGAAATACCCAAACTAGGGTGTGAATTCCCAAAGCAGGCCGTCGGTTTGGGGGAAATTAACTTGCCTTTGCGCTCTCTGCAGGCACACGTGGCTCACCTCCCAGGAATGCTGCGTTTGAGCCGCAGGAGTAAATAGTGTTGGGTCAGCCGAGTAAGTTTCTGCACTGTGTGTACAGCAGCTCTGGGAGTTGTTGAGTTAATTGTGGACTTAACTGGGAAGTACTACTGAAGAAATATCATCCTCCAGCGTAGACACAAACTCTTCCTGTAAGATACCTCTCCCAAAGCGACACGTGCCACAGTGTTAATATTCTTTTCTGTGCTGTAGGACCATCTCTGAAAAACCGGCCAGTGCTTTCACAGAAGAACAAGCTGTGCTGTATAACCAGCGAGTGGAAGAGCTCTCGCCCGACGCTTGCTATCGTGCCTGTAATACTCGTAAGGAAAGCGGGAGGAACCTCGTCTCCAACAAAGAGGAAGGCTTGTTCACAGGAGAGGAATATCGACTTGCTAGTTAAATACCGGTCAAAGTGACGTTGGAGTAAGTCCCTAATATTTTGGGCAAATTCTGCACACGCTCTGTGTCAGTTTAGCAGTGGAGAAGCACACTCATTTTGCGACCGTGCGTGTGGTTTTGTGTAGAAAGGCAAAATAAGTTGGCAGTAGCTTGCTTATGAAGTCAGAGTGAAATTGCAGATGTATCCCCTTTGTCCCCAGATTGCCAGTCTGAAATCTATGGATTAGCTGTTCTATGTGGAGAACATTATTGAGACTTGGCTACAAGACAAGGGTCACGAGAAAATTTAGCTAGTTAAAATAAGAGCAAAAACAGGATATCTGTGTTACTAGAATAGAGTCAGGATGTAGTAGAAATGGTTAACAAGAATAGAATGCCTTTGTCTGTAGAAGCAAAATAAGTCCTTGCAGCTGCACCGATAAGATAAGGATGCTATGGGAAACTAGGGTGTGAGTAACTTTTAATCACTAACCAATAAGGAGCTAAGCTTTGCAATAGGTATGAACTTAATTAACTGTGTTATAAATATGTGCTTGTATTGGGTTTGCATGGCAAGGTTTTTGGTAGCAGTGGGGGAGGGGACATGGGGTGGCTTCTGTGAGAGAAGCTGCCAGAAGCTTCCCCCATGTCCGACCCGACACAGCCAATGCCAGCGGCTACAGGAACGGACCCGCCGCTGGCCAAGACCGAGCCAATCAGTAACGCCTCTGTGATAACATAATTAAGAAAAAAAAAAAAAAGGGAAGGGAGAAAAAAAGCTGCACACTTTGCAGCGGGAGAGAGGAGGGAGAAGATGTAAGAGAAAACAACTCCGCAGACACCAAGGTCAGTGAAGAAGGAGGGGGAGGATGGGCTCCAGGCGCCGGAGCAGAGATTCCCCCCCCGCAACCTGTGGTGAAAGACCAGGGTGAAGCGGGCTGTCCCCCTGCAGCCCCTGGAGGTCCATGGTGGGGCAGATGTCCCCCTGCAGCCCATGGAGGTCCATGGTGGGGCAGATGTCCCCCTGCAGCCCAGGGAGGTCCATGGTGGAGCAGCTGTCCCCCTGCAGCCCCTGGAGGTCCATGGTGGTGCAGATGACCACCTGTAGCCCGTGGAGGACCCCACGCCGGAGCAGGTGGATGCCCGAAGGAGGCTGTGACCCCGCGGGAAGCCCGCGCTGGAGCAGGTTCCTGTCAGGGCCTGTAGCCCGTGGAGAGAGGAGCCCACGCCGGAGCAGGTTTGCTGGCAGGACTTGTGACCCCGTGGGGGACCCGCGCTGGAGCAGTCCCTTCCTGAAGGACTGCACCCCATGGAATGGACCCAGACTGGAGCAGCTCGTGAGGAGCTGTCAGTCATGGGAAGGACTCACGTTGGAGCAGTTGGTGGAGGACTGTCTCCCGTGAGAGGGACCCCACGCTGGTGCGGGGGAAGGAGACCTCCCCCTGAGGAGGAAGCAGCGGCAGAAACACCGTGTAATGAACTGACCCTAACCCCATTCCTTGTCCCCCTGTGCTGCTGGGGGGAGGAGGTGGAAAATCGGGAAAGAGATTAAGCCCGGGAAGAAGGGAGGGATGGGGGAGGTGTTTTAAGATTTGGTTTTACTTCTCATTCTCCTCTGATTTTGATTTGTAATAAAGTAAATTTGTTTTTTCCCCCAAGTCGAGTCTGTTTTGCCCGTGCCAGTAATTGGTGAGTGATCTCTCTCCGTCCTTATCTCCACCCACGAGCTTTTCGTTATAATTTTCTCCCCCTGCCCATTTGAGGAGGGGGAGTGATAGAGTGGGCTTTGGTGGGCATCCGGTCTCTAGCCAGGGTCAACCCACCACAGTGCTTGAAAGACTAATAAAATTAGACTTGCTGAGCATCATCAGATGGGCTTTTCTTCCGTCGACTCCGACAGTTCTATAGTAAAATGATTTGTGAACTCAGCTGGAAACGTGATCTTGATTTGTGACTTCTCTCAGGTGAGAGCCAAGGTGGCTCGGCTTTGCGACTCTGCCTTGCTGAGCCAGGAAGAGCAGCCTGAGCTGGGCTGGCTGGAAGGTGCGTTTGACTGGGAGGAAATCTTCAACAGCAACCTGAACGAAGCCACCTCCGTTTTTGCAGCAGCGGGAGCACCCGGGCCCAGCCGTGCCCGGGTGCCGGAAGGCAGCTGCGTCTTGGGGAACCTCACCCCTTCTCCCTGTGGCCATTGCAGGATCTGCCCTGTCCCCTCGCTCCCCTCCACGTGCCCCTCGTGAGCGCGAGAGCTGCCAACGCACGGAGGGATGGCTGAGGGGTGGCCCAGCTACCTGGCACCTGGAGAGGACAGAGGGCAGAAGAATGAGTGGCCAAGCTTGCTGCAGGCTGGAAAGGATGGAGGGCAGAAGGGGTGGCTGAGCTACCTGCAGGCTGGAAAGGAAGAAGGGCAGAAGAAGGAGTGGCCGAGCTTTGAAAAGCCTTTCAAATTTCAAAAGAAATGACTCTTGGAGTAATTTGCACCCAAGTTTGGGGAAAGAGTTGGAGCCATGCAGCTGAGAGCACAAGTCTCGCATCCCTCCGGTAAAGCGCGGGGCAGGCTGAGAACCAACACCTTCAGCTCATGCAAGCAGCAAAGCTGGGGCCAGGGCCGCCGCTTTGCCCAGGTGCCAGTGTCTCAAGTCCCCTGGGATACCCCCGCAGGGCTGGGGACAGTGTCCCGGGCCCAGGGAGCAGAGGCCACATCTCCAGGGCGGGGAGGCTTTGGGCTTGGTGGAGAGGTATACATCTGTCTCAGCAAGGCTTCTTTTTATTTGCTGGTTTTGTTCCATCCTGGAATTCCCTAGGGGTACCCCAAGTTCCAGGGCAGAACCCTAATTCCACAGCGGAAGTCCATAGGGGAACCCCTTTGTGCCGGGTACAACCCTAATTCCACAGCAGAAGCCCCTGGGGGTACCCCTAATTACAAGGCAGGACCCCAATTCCACACCGGAAGTCCCCTATGGGACCCCTTGTTCTGGGGGGGAACTAAAGTGCAGCCCCGGAACTAAAGTTCCGGCTCACCAGTTCCAATCGGACGCTTTTCGGTGACGGACCCGGAACCAAAGTTACCCGGAACTAAAGTTCGCGGTCACTGTTTCCGGTCGGGCGCTTTTCAATACCGGAATATTTTCCGTCAGATAATTTTAAGCAAAAAAAGGGGATTTTTTAAACATTTTAATTTTTTTTTTCTTTTTTCTACCTTTTTTCTTTTTCTCTTTAATCCTTTTACTTTTTTCTTTTTTTCCCTTTGGAATTTTTTCCTCTTTTTTTTCTATTTTCCTTTTTTCTATTTTGCTTTTTAATGTTTTTTTCTTTTTTACTTTTCTCTTTTTATATTCTGTTTTTACTCTTTTTGTTTTTTTGGTATTTCTATTTTCTTTTCTATTCTTTTAGGTTTTTTCCTTTTTCTTTTTTTTAGATTTTTATTTTTCTTTTGTCCTTGTTTCTTTTTTGCACTTTTTTCTTTGACTTTGTTGCTTTGTTTTCCTTTTTTTATTTTTATCTCTAAGTTGGTTTTTTTTTATTCTTTTTCTCATTTATTTTCCAATTTTTCATTTTTCAGGTTATTTTTTTTTTAGTTACCTGCCTGGATAATTCAAAAACTTGCAAAATTTGGTGTTAATTACTATTAGATTTGATTGCACTTGGAAACATGGGGAAGTCCCAGGGACGTCCTGTGAAGAATTAAGGTTCTGCCTGTATATTTAATTACTAGAGCCAAAAAGCTCACAGACCCAGCAAGGTTCAGGAACAGCAAACGAACGCTGCCTGCTCCAAGGCAAAAGGAGCCAGGCTTGAAAGCTGCTGCTGGATCTTTTCTCCCTCTGCCAACACATTCACAGACCCAGATATCTTGAAGCTCAGTCCCTGTCCTGGCTCGCAAGCACCATTTGAATTCATGAGGAACCAAAATGCCCGTCAACCCAGCACGGCTCTGAAACGGCAAAGAAATGCTTCTTGCTCAAAGGCAGAACGAGTCAGGGTGAAAATCTCTTGCTGGACCTTTTCTCCAGCTGCCAGCACATTCTTGCACTCATACAACTTTTGTTTTGGTACTCTGCCTTGCCAGTCTGTATCATTGGTTCTCCTGTGGGCTGAAATTCTCCTCATCAACTCTTTGCAAGTCTGTGTTCAACACTTCAGAACCTCGAGGTGTTCTTCAGCATTTGTAGAAAGTCCCAGTTCCCCTTGGCATCGTGGAACCTTCTACAACCTTGTGCAATATCCCTACCACCTCTTTCCATATTCATGGTCCCCTGTCACATGCTACAGAGTCTCTCTACTTTCCATGGCATCTTGCTTTGCCTTACAGCTCTATGCCACTCCCTATCTCTTCAGATGGTTTCCCTATGGCCTGGTGCAAGGCCTCTCTACCTTTGGCAACCCCCTACGATCCCATACCACTGCCTACAGCTTCGTGCAACATCATACAACCACTTGCTAAGCACCTGACATTGTCCCATACGAAGTTCCTTGGACTCTGACAACACCCCATAGCGTCTGGCAACAACCCTCCACAGCTTGGTGCAACACGCTATGGCTTCGGACAAGGTCCCAATAACTTTGTGTAACCTTCCACAGCATCTGGCGGCACCACACCCCATCTGGACAAGGTTGAAAGGCAGAAAGTGGCTCTGGGACACTGTGAAACTCAAGAAGATGTCCCAGCAATGTACAGGTGTCCTCAGGGCACCAAATAGAGGCATCTGACATGGCAGAGGGGAAGGGAAGAGAGCTCTGGGGCACAGAGAAAGCCTGAGGAAGGAATTGTCTCTGAAGAAGAAGGAGATAAATCCAAGTGGCCAAGGACTAAAGGACTCACCACAGCTCCTGAAGCCAGCAGAAGACCTATGCTGCTCCAAAGCTTCTCTCTCTGCCTCTTCCTCCTGGCATCACGTGCTGGTGCTGGGCTCTTTCAGGGATGGATCCTTCCTCAGTGCTGAGACCGGCTATTCCTGGCTGGAGACAGCTGCCTGTGGAAGCCCCTTCCTTCCCCTGCTCAGCAGGGAAAGACCTGTTCAGGCAGCCCCAGGAACACCTCAGCCTCACAAGTCCCACCTGGGGCTGCTCCAGCCCATCCCCACTCCAGCCTTTGTCAACTCTTGGCTCAGCCCCATCATCAGCTCACGAGTCCCACCTGGGGCTGCCCCAACCCACTGCTGGAGCCAGTCAGGATTGGGGAACCATCAACCCAGCCTCACAGCAGCCCAAAGGCAGCAGGACCAAAGGAAAAAGAGAGGAGAGGAAAGCAGGAGGAAAGACAGAGGGACAAAGAGAAGAAATGTGGGACAAGGAGACAAAAAAATGAGATGTTGCAAACGAGAGATGGTTGCAAACAGAGACCCTGGTTCCACACCAAAAGTCCTTGGGAGTAGCCCTGGTTTTGGTGTGGAACCCTAATTGGAGCCTGGAAGTCCCTGCGAGTACCCCTAGTTCAAGGAAAAATAAACCCCCTAATTCCAGAGCGAACATCCCTCGGGGTACTCTTAGTTCTAAGGTGGAACCCTAATTCCACACCAGAAGTCCCTAGGGGAACCCTTTGTGGCAGAACTGAACCCTAATTCCATACCAAGATTCACTGGGGGCACCCGAAGTTGCAGGGCGGAACTCTAATTCCATACCGAAAGGCCCTAGGGGTACCCCTGGTTTCAGTGTGGAACCCTAATTGTACCCTGGAGATCCCTGGGGGTACCCCTGGTTCGAGGGATGAACCCTAATTCCACCCTGGAAGTCCATGAGGGCACCTCGAGTTTCTTGGGGGAACCCTAATTCTGCCCAGGAAGTTCCTGGGGGTACCCCTAATTCCAGGGCAGAATCTAAATTCCTCACTGGAAGTCCTTGGGGGTACCCCTAGTTCCGGGGTGAAACCCTAATTCCACCCTGGAAGTCCATGAGGGCACCTCGAGTTTCTTGGGGGAACCCTAATTCTGCCCTGGAATTTCCTGGAGGTAACCCTAGTTCCAGGGCGGAACCCTAATGCCATACCTGAAGTCTCTAGGAGTACCCCTCGTTGCAAGGAGAAATCCTAATTCCACACCAAATGTCCTTGGGGGTACCCCTGGTTTCGGAGAGGAACCCTAATTGTACCCTGGAAGTCCCTGGGGGTACCCCTGGTTGCAGGGCGGAACCTGAGTTCCACATGGGAAGTCCCTTTGGGTACTCCTAGTTTCAAGGTGGAACCCCAATTCTACACTGGAAGTTCTTGAGGGTACCCCTAATTCCAGGGCAGAATCCTAATTCCACACTGGAAGTCCCATGGGAAACTCCCTGTGCCATCCTGGAATTCCCTAGGGGTACCCCTAGTTCCGGGGCGGAACCCTAATTCCACAGCGGAAGTCCATAGGGGAACCCCTTTGTGCCGGGTACAACCCTAATTCCACAGCAGAAGCCCCTGGGGGTACCCCTAATTACAAGGCAGGACCCCAATTCCACACCGGAAGTTCCCTATGGGACCCCTTGTTCTGGGGGGGAACTAAAGTGCAGCCCCGGAACTAAAGTTCCGGCTCACCAGTTCCAATCGGACGCTTTTCGGTGACGGACCCGGAACCAAAGTTACCCGGAACTAAAGTTCGCGGTCACTGTTTCCGGTCGGGCGCTTTTCAATACCGGAATATTTTCCGTCAGATAATTTTAAGCAAAAAAAGGGGATTTTTTAAACATTTTAATTTTTTTTTTCTTTTTTATTCCTTATTTTTTTTCTTTTTAAGCCTTTTACTTTTTTCTTTTTTTCCCTTTGAAATTTTTTCCTCTTTTTTTTCTATTTTCCTTTTTTCTATTTTGCTTTTTAATGTTTCTTCTTTTTTACTTTTCTCTTTTTATATTCTGTTTTTACTCTTTTTGTTTTTTGTTATTTCTATTTTCTTTTCTATTCTTTTACGTTTTTTCCTTTTTCTTTTTTTTAGATTTTTATTTTTCTTTTGTCCTTGTTTCTTTTTTCCACTTTTTTCTTTGACTTTGTTGCTTTGTTTTCCTTTTTTTATTTTTATCTCTAATTTTTTTTTTTTTCTTCTTTTTCTCATTTATTTTCCAATTTTTCATTTTTCGGTTTATTTTTTTTTTAGTTACCTGCCTGGATAATTCAAAAACTTGCAAAATTTGGTGTTAATTACTATTAGATTTGATTGCACTTGGAAACATGGGGAAGTCCCAGGGACGTCCTGTGAAGAATTAAGGTTCTGCCTGTATATTTAATTACTAGAGCCAAAAAGCTCACAGACCCAGCAAGGTTCAACAACAGCAAACGAACGCTGCCTGCTCCAAGGCAAAAGGAGCCAGGCTTGAAAGCTGCTGCTGGATCTTTTCTCCCTCTGCCAACACATTCACAGACCCAGATATCTTGAAGCTCAGTCCCTGTCCTGGCTCGCAAGCACCATTTGAATTCATGAGGAACCAAAATGCCCGTCAACCCAGCACGGCTCTGAAACGGCAAAGAAATGCTTCTTGCTCAAAGGCAGAACGAGTCAGGGTGAAAATCTCTTGCTGGATCTTTTCTCCAGCTGCCAGCACATTCTTGCACTCATACAACTTTTGTTTTGGTACTCTGCCTTGCCAGTCTGTATCATTGGTTCTCCTGTGGGCTGAAATTCTCCTCATCAACTCTTTGCAAGTCTGTGTTCAACACTTCAGAACCTCGAGGTGTTCTTCAGCATTTGTAGAAAGTCCCAGTTCCCCTTGGCATTGTGTAACCTTCTACAACCTTGTGCAATATCCCTACCACCTCTTTCCATATTCATGGTCCCCTGTCACATGCTACAGAGTCTCTCTACTTTCCATGGCATCTCGCTTTGCCTTACAGCTCTCTGCCACTCCCTATCTCTTCAGATGGTTTCCCTATGGCCTGGTGCAAGGCCTCTCTACCTTTGGCAACCCCCTACGATCCCATACCACTGCCTACAGCTTCGTGCAACATCACACAACCACTTGCTAAGCACCTGACATTGTCCCATACAAAGTTCCTTGGACTCTGACAACACCCCATAGCATCTGGCAACAACCCTCCACAGCTTGGTGCAACACGCTATGGCTTCGGACAAGGTCCCAATACCTTTGTGTAACCTTCCACAGCATCTGGCGGCACCACACCCCATCTGGACAAGGTTGAAAGGCAGAAGGTGGCTCTGGGACACTGTGAAACTCAAGAAGATGTCCCAGCAATGTCCAAGTGTCCTCAGGGCACCAAATAGAGGCATCTGACATGGCAGAGGGGAAGGGCAGAGAGCTCTGGGGCACAGAGAAAGCCTGAGGAAGGAATTGTCTCTGAAGAAGAAGGAGATAAATCCAAGTGGCCAAGGACTAAAGGACTCACCACAGCTCCTGAAGCCAGCAGAAGACCTATGCTGCTCCAAAGCTTCTCTCTCTGCCTCTTCCTCCTGGCATCATGTGCTGCTGGTGGGCTCTTTCAGGGATGGATCCTTCCTCACTGCTGAGACCGGCTCTTCCTGGCTGGAGACAGCTGCCTGCGGAAGCCCCTTCCTTCCCCTGCTCAGCAGGGAAAGACCTGTTCAGGCAGCCCCAGGAACACCTCAGCCTCACAAGTCCCACCTGGGGCTGCTCCAGCCCATCCCCACTCCAGCCTTTGTCAACTCTTGGCTCAGCCCCATCATCAGCTCACGAGTCCCACCTGGGGCTGCCCCAACCCACTGCTGGAGCCAGTCAGGATTGGGGAACCATCAACCCAGCCTCACAGCAGGCCAAAGGCAGCAGGACCAAAGGAAAAAGAGAGAAGAGGAAAGCAGGAGGAAAGACAGAGGGACAAAGAGAAGAAATGTGGGACAAGGAGACAACAAATGAGATGTTGCAAACGAGAGATGGTTGCAAACAGAGACCCTGGTTCCACACCAAAAGTCCTTGGGAGTAGCCCTGGTTTTGGTGTGGAACCCTAATTGGAGCCTGGAAGTCCCTGCGAGTACCCCTAGTTCAAGGAAAAATAAACCCCCTAATTCCAGAGCGAACATCCCTCGGGGTACTCTTAGTTCTAAGGTGGAACCCTAATTCCACACCAGAAGTCCCTAGGGGAACCCTTTGTGGCAGAACTGAACCCTAATTGCATACCAAGATTCACTGGGGGCACCCGAAGTTGCAGGGTGGAACTCTAATTCCATACCGAAAGTCCCTAGGGGTACCCCTGGTTTCAGTGTGGAACCCTAATTGTACCCTGGAGATCCCTGGGGGTACCCCTGGTTCGAGGGATGAACCCTAATTCCACACTGGAACTCCATGAGGGTACTTCTAGTTTCTTGGCAGAACCCTAATTCTGCCCAGGAAGTTCCTGGGGGTACCCCTAATTCCAGGGCAGAATCTAAATTCCTCACTGGAAGTCCTTGGGGGTACCCCTAGTTCCGGGGTGAAACCCTAATTCCACCCTGGAAGTCCATGAGGGCACCTCGAGTTTCTTGGGGGAACCCTAATTCTGCCCTGGAATTTCCTGGAGGTACCCCTAGTTCCAGGGATGAACCCTAATGCCATACCTAAAGTCTCTAGGAGTACCCCTCGTTGCAAGGAGAAATCCTAATTCCACACCAAATGTCCTTGGGGGTACCCCTGGTTTCGGAGAGAAACCCTAATTGTACCCTGGAAGTCCCTGGGGGTACCCCTGGTTGCAGGGCGGAACCTGAGTTCCACATGGGAAGTCCCTTTGGGTACTCCTAGTTTCAAGGTGGAACCCCAATTCTACACTGGAAGTTCTTGAGGGTACCCCTAATTCCAGGGCAGAATCCTAATTCCACACTGGAAGTCCCATGGGAAACTCCCTGTTCCATCCTGGAATTCCCTAGGGGTACCCCAAGTTCCAGGGCAGAACCCTAATTCCACAGCGGAAGTCCCTGGGGGTACCCCTAGTTCCGGGGCGGAACCCTAATTCCACAGCGGAAGTCCATAGGGGAACCCCTTTGTGCCGGGTACAACCCTAATTCCACAGCAGAAGCCCCTGGGGGTACCCCTAATTACAAGGCAGGACCCCAATTCCACACCGGAAGTCCCCTATGGGACCCCTTCTTCTGGGGGGGAACTAAAGTGCAGCCCCGGAACTAAAGTTCCGGCTCACCAGTTCCAATCGGACGCTTTTCGGTGACGGACCCGGAACCAAAGTTACCCGGAACTAAAGTTCGCGGTCACTGTTTCCGGTCGGGCGCTTTTCAATACCGGAATATTTTCCGTCAGATAATTTTAGGCAAAAAAAGGGGATTTTTTAAACATTTTAATTTTTTTTTTCTTTTTTCTACATTTTTTCTTTTTCTCTTTAATCCTTTTACTTTTTTCTTTTTTTCCCTTTGGAATTTTTTCCTCTTTTTTTTTCTATTTTCCTTTTTTCTATTTTGCTTTTTAATGTTTTTTTCTTTTTTACTTTTCTCTTTTTATATTCTGTTTTTACTCTTTTTGTTTTTTGGTATTTCTATTTTCTTTTCTATTCTTTTAGGTTTTTTTCCTTTTCTTTTTTTTAGATTTTTATTTTTCTTTTGTCCTTGTTTCTTTTTTCCACTTTTTTCTTTGACTTTGTTTCTTTGTTTTCCTTTCTTATTTTTATCTCTATTTTTTTATTATTTTTTTTTTCTTCTTTTTCTCATTTATTTTCCAATTTTTCATTTTTCGGTTTATTTTTTTTTTAGTTACCTGCCTGGATAACTCAAAAACTTGCAAAATTTGGTGTTAATTACTATTAGATTTGATTGCACTTGGAAACATGGGGAAGTCCCAGGGACGTCCTGTGAAGAATTAAGGTTCTGCCTGTATATTTAATTACTAGAGCCAAAAAGCTCACAGACCCAGCAAGGTTCAGGAACAGCAAACGAACGCTGCCTGCTCCAAGGCAAAAGGAGCCAGGCTTGAAAGCTGCTGCTGGATCTTTTCTCCCTCTGCCAACACATTCACAGACCCAGATATCTTGAAGCTCAGTCCCTGTCCTGGCTCGCAAGCACCATTTGAATTCATGAGGAACCAAAATGCCCGTCAACCCAGCACGGCTCTGAAACGGCAAAGAAATGCTTCTTGCTCAAAGGCAGAACGAGTCAGGGTGAAAATCTGTTGCTGGATCTTTTCTCCAGCTGCCAGCACATTCTTGCACTCATACAACTTTTGTTTTGGTACTCTGCCTTGCCAGTCTGTATCATTGGTTCTCCTGTGGGCTGAAATTCTCCTCATCAACTCTTTGCAAGTCTGTGTTCAACACTTCAGAACCTCGAGGTGTTCTTCAGCATTTGTAGAAAGTCCCAGTTCCCCTTGGCATCGTGTAACCTTCTACAACCTTGTGCAATATCCCTACCACCTCTTTCCATGTTCATGGTCCCCTGTCACATGCTACAGAGTCTCTCTACTTTCCATGGCATCTTGCTTTGCCTTACAGCTCTATGCCACTCCCTATCTCTTCAGATGGTTTCCCTATGGCCTGGTGCAAGGCCTCTCTACCTTTGCCAACCCCCTACGATCCCATACCACTGCCTACAGCTTCGTGCAACAGCACACAGCCACTTGCTAAGCACCTGACATTGTCCCAGACAAAGTTCCTTGGACTCTGACAACACCCCATAGCATCTGGCAACAACCCTCCACAGCTTGGTGCAACACGCTATGGCTTCGGACAAGGTCCCAATAACTTTGTGTAACCTTCCACAGCATCTGGCGGCACCACACCCCATCTGGACAAGGTTGAAAGGCAGAAAGTGGCTCTGGGACACTGTGAAACTCAAGAAGATGTCCCAGCAATGTACAGGTGTCCTCAGGGCACCAAATAGAGGCATCTGACATGGCAGAGGGGAAGGGCAGAGAGCTCTGGGGCACAGAGAATGCCTGAGGAAGGAATTGTCTCTGAAGAAGAAGGAGATAAATCCAAGTGGCCAAGGACTAAAGGACTCACCACAGCTCCTGAAGCCAGCAGAAGACCTATGCTGCTCCAAAGCTTCTCTCTCTGCCTCTTCCTCCTGGCATCACGTGCTGGTGCTGGGCTCTTTCAGGGATGGATCCTTCCTCACTGCTGAGACCGGCTATTCCTGGCTGGAGACAGCTGCCTGTGGAAGCCCCTTCCTTCCCCTGCTCAGCAGGGAAAGACCTGTTCAGGCAGCCCCAGGAACACCTCAGCCTCACAAGTCCCACCTGGGGCTGCTCCAGCCCATCCCCACTCCAGCCTTTGTCAACTCTTGGCTCAGCCCCATCATCAGCTCACGAGTCCCACCTGGGGCTGCCCCAACCCACTGCTGGAGCCAGTCAGGATTGGGGAACCATCAACCCAGCCTCACAGCAGCCCAAAGGCAGTAGGACCAAAGGAAAAAGAGAGGAGAGGAAAGCAGGAGGAAAGACAGAGGGACAAAGAGAAGAAATGTGGGACAAGGAGACAAACAAATGAGATGTTGCAAACGAGAGATGGTTGCAAACAGAGACCCTGGTTCCACACCAAAAGTCCTTGGGAGTAGCCCTGGTTTTGGTGTGGAACCCTAATTGGAGCCTGGAAGTCCCTGCGAGTACCCCTAGTTCAAGGAAAAATAAACCCCCTAATTCCAGAGCAAACATCCCTCGGGGTACTCTTAGTTCTAAGGTGGAACCCTAATTCCACGCCAGAAGTCCCTAGGGGAACCCTTTGTGGCAGAACTGAACCCTAATTCCATACCAAGATTCACTGGGGGCACCCGAAGTTGCAGGGCGGAACTCTAATTCCATACCGAAAGGCCCTAGGGGTACCCCTGGTTTCAGTGTGGAACCCTAATTGCACCATGGAGATCCCTGGGGGTACCCCTGGTTCGAGGGATGAACCCTAATTCCACCCTGGAACTCCATGAGGGCACCTCGAGTTTCTTGGGGGAACCCTAATTCTGCCCTGGAATTTCCTGGAGGTACCCCTAGTTCCAGGGATGAACCCTAATGCCATACCTAAAGTCTCTAGGAGTACCCCTCGTTGCAAGGAGGAATCCTAATTCCACACCAAATGTCCTTGGGGGTACCCCTGGTTTCGGAGAGAAACCCTAATTGTACCCTGGAAGTCCCTGGGGGTACCCCTGGTTGCAGGGCGGAACCTGAGTTCCACATGGGAAGTCCCTTTGGGTACTCCTAGTTTCAAGGTGGAACCCCAATTCTACACTGGAAGTTCTTGAGGGTACCCCTAATTCCAGGGCAGAATCCTAATTCCACACTGGAAGTCCCATGGGAAACTTCCTGTGCCATCCTGGAATTCCCTAGGGGTACCCCAAGTTCCAGGGCAGAACCCTAATTCCACAGCGGAAGTCCCTGGGGGTACCCCTAGTTCCGGGGCGGAACCCTAATTCCACAGCGGAAGTCCATAGGGGAACCCCTTTGTGCCGGGTACAACCCTAATTCCACAGCAGAAGCCCCTGGGGGTACCCCTAATTACAAGGCAGGACCCCAATTCCACAGCAGAAGTCCCCTATGGGACCCCTTGTTCTGGGGGGGAACTAAAGTGCAGCCCCGGAACTAAAGTTCCGGCTCACCAGTTCCAATCGGACGCTTTTCGGTGACGGACCCGGAACCAAAGTTACCCGGAACTAAAGTTCGCGGTCACTGTTTCCGGTCAGGCGCTTTTCAATACCGGAATATTTTCCGTCAGATAATTTTAAGCAAAAAAAGGGGATTTTTTAAACATTTTAATTTTTTTTTTCTTTTTTCTACCTTTTTTCTTTTTTCTCTTTAATCCTTTTACTTTTTTCTTTTTTTCCCTTTGGAATTTTTTCCTCTTTTTTTTCTATTTTCCTTTTTTCTATTTTGCTTTTTAATGTTTTTTTCTTTTTTACTTTTCTCTTTTTATATTCTGTTTTTACTCTTTTTGTTTTTTGGTATTTCTATTTTCTTTTCTATTCTTTTTGTTTTTTTTCCTTTTTCTTTTTTTTAGATTTTTATTTTTCTTTTGTCCTTGTTTCTTTTTTCCACTTTTTTCTTTGACTTTGTTGCTTTGTTTTCCTTTTTTTATTTTTATCTCTAAGTTGTTTTTTTTTCTTCTTTTTCTCATTTATTTTCCAATTTTTCATTTTTCGGTTTATTTTTTTTTAGTTACCTGCCTGGATAATTCAAAAACTTGCAAAATTTGGTGTTAATTACTATTAGATTTGATTGCACTTGGAAACATGGGGAAGTCCCAGGGACGTCCTGTGAAGAATTAAGGTTCTGCCTGTATATTTAATTACTAGAGCCAAAAAGCTCACAGACCCAGCAAGGTTCAGGAACAGCAAACGAACGCTGCCTGCTCCAAGGCAAAAGGAGCCAGGCTTGAAAGCTGCTGCTGGATCTTTTCTCCCTCTGCCAACACATTCACAGACCCAGATATCTTGAAGCTCAGTCCCTGTCCTGGCTCGCAAGCACCATTTGAATTCATGAGGAACCAAAATGCCCGTCAACCCAGCACGGCTCTGAAACGGCAAAGAAATGCTTCTTGCTCAAAGGCAGAACGAGTCAGGGTGAAAATCTGTTGCTGGATCTTTTCTCCAGCTGCCAGCACATTCTTGCACTCATACAACTTTTGTTTTGGTACTCTGCCTTGCCAGTCTGTATCATTGGTTCTCCTGTGGGCTGAAATTCTCCTCATCAACTCTTTGCAAGTCTGTGTTCAACACTTCAGAACCTCGAGGTGTTCTTCAGCATTTGTAGAAAGTCCCAGTTCCCCTTGGCATTGTGTAACCTTCTACAACCTTGTGCAATATCCCTACCACCTCTTTCCATATTCATGGTCCCCTGTCACATGCTACAGAGTCTCTCTACTTTCCATGGCATCTCGCTTTGCCTTACAGCTCTCTGCCACTCCCTATCTCTTCAGATGGTTTCCCTATGGCCTGGTGCAAGGCCTCTCTACCTTTGGCAACCCCCTACGATCCCATACCACTGCCTACAGCTTCGTGCAACATCACACAACCACTTGCTAAGCACCTGACATTGTCCCATACAAAGTTCCTTGGACTCTGACAACACCCCATAGCATCTGGCAACAACCCTCCACAGCTTGGTGCAACACGCTATGGCTTCGGACAAGGTCCCAATACCTTTGTGTAACCTTCCACAGCATCTGGCGGCACCACACCCCATCTGGACAAGGTTGAAAGGCAGAAGGTGGCTCTGGGACACTGTGAAACTCAAGAAGATGTCCCAGCAATGTCCAAGTGTCCTCAGGGCACCAAATAGAGGCATCTGACATGGCAGAGGGGAAGGGCAGAGAGCTCTGGGGCACAGAGAAAGCCTGAGGAAGGAATTGTCTCTGAAGAAGAAGGAGATAAATCCAAGTGGCCAAGGACTAAAGGACTCACCACAGCTCCTGAAGCCAGCAGAAGACCTATGCTGCTCCAAAGCTTCTCTCTCTGCCTCTTCCTCCTGGCATCATGTGCTGCTGGTGGGCTCTTTCAGGGATGGATCCTTCCTCACTGCTGAGACCGGCTCTTCCTGGCTGGAGACAGCTGCCTGCGGAAGCCCCTTCCTTCCCCTGCTCAGCAGGGAAAGACCTGTTCAGGCAGCCCCAGGAACACCTCAGCCTCACAAGTCCCACCTGGGGCTGCTCCAGCCCATCCCCACTCCAGCCTTTGTCAACTCTTGGCTCAGCCCCATCATCAGCTCACGAGTCCCACCTGGGGCTGCCCCAACCCACTGCTGGAGCCAGTCAGGATTGGGGAACCATCAACCCAGCCTCACAGCAGGCCAAAGGCAGCAGGACCAAAGGAAAAAGAGAGAAGAGGAAAGCAGGAGGAAAGACAGAGGGACAAAGAGAAGAAATGTGGGACAAGGAGACAACAAATGAGATGTTGCAAACGAGAGATGGTTGCAAACAGAGACCCTGGTTCCACACCAAAAGTCCTTGGGAGTAGCCCTGGTTTTGGTGTGGAACCCTAATTGGAGCCTGGAAGTCCCTGCGAGTACCCCTAGTTCAAGGAAAAATAAACCCCCTAATTCCAGAGCGAACATCCCTCGGGGTACTCTTAGTTCTAAGGTGGAACCCTAATTCCACACCAGAAGTCCCTAGGGGAACCCTTTGTGGCAGAACTGAACCCTAATTGCATACCAAGATTCACTGGGGGCACCCGAAGTTGCAGGGTGGAACTCTAATTCCATACCGAAAGTCCCTAGGGGTACCCCTGGTTTCAGTGTGGAACCCTAATTGTACCCTGGAGATCCCTGGGGGTACCCCTGGTTCGAGGGATGAACCCTAATTCCACACTGGAACTCCATGAGGGTACTTCTAGTTTCTTGGCAGAACCCTAATTCTGCCCAGGAAGTTCCTGGGGGTACCCCTAATTCCAGGGCAGAATCTAAATTCCTCACTGGAAGTCCTTGGGGGTACCCCTAGTTCCGGGGTGAAACCCTAATTCCACCCTGGAAGTCCATGAGGGCACCTCGAGTTTCTTGGGGGAACCCTAATTCTGCCCTGGAATTTCCTGGAGGTACCCCTAGTTTCAGGGCGGAACCCTAATGCCATACCTAAAGTCTCTAGGAGTACCCCTCGTTGCAAGGAGAAATCCTAATTCCACACCAAATGTCCTTGGGGGTACCCCTGGTTTCGGAGAGAAACCCTAATTGTACCCTGGAAGTCCCTGGGGGTACCCCTGGTTGCAGGGCGGAACCTGAGTTCCACATGGGAAGTCCCTTTGGGTACTCCTAGTTTCAAGGTGGAACCCCAATTCTACACTGGAAGTTCTTGAGGGTACCCCTAATTCCAGGGCAGAATCCTAATTCCACACTGGAAGTCCCATGGGAAACTCCCTGTTCCATCCTGGAATTCCCTAGGGGTACCCCAAGTTCCAGGGCAGAACCCTAATTCCACAGCGGAAGTCCATAGGGGAACCCCTTTGTGCCGGGTACAACCCTAATTCCACAGCAGAAGCCCCTGGGGGTACCCCTAATTACAAGGCAGGACCCCAATTCCACACCGGAAGTCCCCTATGGGACCCCTTCTTCTGGGGGGGAACTAAAGTGCAGCCCCGGAACTAAAGTTCCGGCTCACCAGTTCCAATCGGACGCTTTTCGGTGACGGACCCGGAACCAAAGTTACCCGGAACTAAAGTTCGCGGTCACTGTTTCCGGTCGGGCGCTTTTCAATACCGGAATATTTTCCGTCAGATAATTTTAAGCAAAAAAAGGGGATTTTTTAAACATTTTAATTTTTTTTTTCTTTTTTCTACCTTTTTTCTTTTTCTCTTTAATCCTTTTACTTTTTTCTTTTTTTCCCTTTGGAATTTTTTCCTCTTTTTTTTCTATTTTCCTTTTTTCTATTTTGCTTTTTAATGTTTTTTTCTTTTTTACTTTTCTCTTTTTATATTCTGTTTTTACTCTTTTTGTTTTTTTGTATTTCTATTTTCTTTTCTATTCTTTTAGGTTTTTTCCTTTTTCTTTTTTTAGATTTTTATTTTTCTTTTGTCCTTGTTTCTTTTTTCCACTTTTTTCTTTGACTTTGTTGCTTTGTTTTCCTTTTTTTATTTTTATCTCTAAGTTTTTTTTTTTTCTTCTTTTTCTCTTTTTTTTTCCAATTTTTTCTTTTTTCTGTTTATTTTTTTTTTAGTTACCTGCCTGGATAATTCAAAAACTTGCAAAATTTGGTGTTAATTACTATTAGATTTGATTGCACTTGGAAACATGGGGAAGTCCCAGGGACGTCCTGTGAAGAATTAAGGTTCTGCCTGTATATTTAATTACTAGAGCCAAAAAGCTCACAGACCCAGCAAGGTTCAGGAACAGCAAACGAACGCTGCCTGCTCCAAGGCAAAAGGAGCCAGGCTTGAAAGCTGCTGCTGGATCTTTTCTCCCTCTGCCAACACATTCACAGACCCAGATATCTTGAAGCTCAGTCCCTGTCCTGGCTCGCAAGCACCATTTGAATTCATGAGGAACCAAAATGCCCGTCAACCCAGCACGGCTCTGAAACGGCAAAGAAATGCTTCTTGCTCAAAGGCAGAACGAGTCAGGGTGAAAATCTCTTGCTGGATCTTTTCTCCAGCTGCCAGCACATTCTTGCACTCATACAACTTTTGTTTTGGTACTCTGCCTTGCCAGTCTGTATCATTGGTTCTCCTGTGGGCTGAAATTCTCCTCATCAACTCTTTGCAAGTCTGTGTTCAACACTTCAGAACCTCGAGGTGTTCTTCAGCATTTGTAGAAAGTCCCAGTTCCTCTTGGCATTGTGTAACCTTCTACAACCTTGTGCAATATCCCTACCACCTCTTTCCATATTCATGGTCCCCTGTCACATGCTACAGAGTCTCTCTACTTTCCATGGCATCTCGCTTTGCCTTACAGCTCTCTGCCACTCCCTATCTCTTCAGATGGTTTCCCTATGGCCTGGTGCAAGGCCTCTCTACCTTTGGCAAC
This sequence comes from Caprimulgus europaeus, assembly GCA_907165065.1. The sequence continues at coordinate 218,079 of CAJRAV010000004.1, forward strand.
CCCCTACGATCCCATACCACTGCCTACAGCTTCGTGCAACATCACACAACCACTTGCTAAGCACCTGACATTGTCCCATACAAAGTTCCTTGGACTCTGACAACACCCCATAGCATCTGGCAACAACCCTCCACAGCTTGGTGCAACACGCTATGGCTTCGGACAAGGTCCCAATAACTTTGTGTAACCTTCCACAGCATCTGGCGGCACCACACCCCATCTGGACAAGGTTGAAAGGCAGAAAGTGGCTCTGGGACACTGTGAAACTCAAGAAGATGTCCCAGCAATGTCCAAGTGTCCTCAGGGCACCAAATAGAGGCATCTGACATGGCAGAGGGGAAGGGAAGAGAGCTCTGGGGCACAGAGAAAGCCTGAGGAAGGAATTGTCTCTGAAGAAGAAGGAGATAAATCCAAGTGGCCAAGGACTAAAGGACTCACCACAGCTCCTGAAGCCAGCAGAAGACCTATGCTGCTCCAAAGCTTCTCTCTCTGCCTCTTCCTCCTGGCATCATGTGCTGCTGGTGGGCTCTTTCAGGGATGGATCCTTCCTCACTGCTGAGACCGGCTCTTCCTGGCTGGAGACAGCTGCCTGGAAGCCCCTTCCTTCCCCTGCTCAGCAGGGAAAGACCTGTTCAGGCAGCCCCAGGAACACCTCAGCCTCACAAGTCCCACCTGGGGCTGCTCCAGCCCATCCCCACTCCAGCCTTTGTCAACTCTTGGCTCAGCCCCATCATCAGCTCACGAGTCCCACCTGGGGCTGCCCAACCCACTGCTGGAGCCAGTCAGGATTGGGGAACCATCAACCCAGCCTCACAGCAGGCCAAAGGCAGCAGGACCAAAGGAAAAAGAGAGAAGAGGAAAGCAGGAGGAAAGACAGAGGGACAAAGAGAAGAAATGTGGGACAAGGAGACAACAAATGAGATGTTGCAAACGAGAGATGGTTGCAAACAGAGACCCTGGTTCCACACCAAAAGTCCTTGGGAGTAGCCCTGGTTTTGGTGTGGAACCCTAATTGGAGCCTGGAAGTCCCTGCGAGTACCCCTAGTTCAAGGAAAAATAAACCCCCTAATTCCAGAGCGAACATCCCTCGGGGTACTCTTAGTTCTAAGGTGGAACCCTAATTCCACACCAGAAGTCCCTAGGGGAACCCTTTGTGGCAGAACTGAACCCTAATTGCATACCAAGATTCACTGGGGGCACCCGAAGTTGCAGGGTGGAACTCTAATTCCATACCGAAAGTCCCTAGGGGTACCCCTGGTTTCAGTGTGGAACCCTAATTGTACCCTGGAGATCCCTGGGGGTACCCCTGGTTCGAGGGATGAACCCTAATTCCACACTGGAACTCCATGAGGGTACTTCTAGTTTCTTGGCAGAACCCTAATTCTGCCCAGGAAGTTCCTGGGGTACCCCTAATTCCAGGGCAGAATCTAAATTCCTCACTGGAAGTCCTTGGGGGTACCCCTAGTTCCGGGGGTGAAACCCTAATTCCACCCTGGAAGTCCATGAGGGCACCTCTAGTTTCTTGGGGGAACCCTAATTCTGCCCTGGAATTTCCTGGAGGTACCCCTAGTTTCAGGGCGGAACCCTAATGCCATACCTAAAGTCTCTAGGAGTACCCCTCGTTGCAAGGAGAAATCCTAATTCCACACCAAATGTCCTTGGGGGTACCCTGGTTTCGGAGAGAAACCCTAATTGTACCCTGGAAGTCCCTGGGGGTACCCCTGGTTGCAGGGCGGAACCTGAGTTCCACATGGGAAGTCCCTTTGGGTACTCCTAGTTTCAAGGTGGAACCCCAATTCTACACTGGAAGTTCTTGAGGGTACCCCTAATTCCAGGGCAGAATCCTAATTCCACACTGGAGTCCCATGGGAAACTCCCTGTTCCATCCTGGAATTCCCTAGGGGTACCCCAAGTTCCAGGGCAGAACCCTAATTCCACAGCGGAAGTCCCTGGGGGTACCCCTAGTTCCGGGGCGGAACCCTAATTCCACAGCGGAAGTCCATAGGGGAACCCCTTTGTGCCGGGTACAACCCTAATTCCACAGCAGAAGCCCCTGGGGGTACCCCTAATTACAAGGCAGGACCCCAATTCCACACCGGAAGTCCCCTATGGGACCCCTTCTTCTGGGGGGGAACTAAAGTGCAGCCCCGGAACTAAAGTTCCGGCTCACCAGTTCCAATCGGACGCTTTTCGGTGACGGACCCGGAACCAAAGTTACCCGGAACTAAAGTTCGCGGTCACTGTTTCCGGTCGGGCGCTTTTCAATACCGGAATATTTTCCGTCAGATAATTTTAAGCAAAAAAAGGGGATTTTTTAAACATTTTAATTTTTTTTTTCTTTTTTCTACATTTTTTCTTTTTCTCTTTAATCCTTTTACTTTTTTCTTTTTTTCCCTTTGGAATTTTTTCCTCTTTTTTTTTCTATTTTCCTTTTTTCTATTTTGCTTTTTAATGTTTTTTTCTTTTTACTTTTCTCTTTTTATATTCTGTTTTTACTCTTTTTGTTTTTTGGTATTTCTATTTTCTTTTCTATTCTTTTAGGTTTTTTCCTTTTTCTTTTTTTTAGATTTTTATTTTTCTTTTGTCCTTGTTTCTTTTTTCCACTTTTTTCTTTGACTTTGTTTCTTTGTTTTCCTTTCTTATTTTTATCTCTATTTTTTTATTATTTTTTTTTTCTTCTTTTTCTCATTTATTTTCCAATTTTTCATTTTTCGGTTTATTTTTTTTTTAGTTACCTGCCTGGATAACTCAAAAACTTGCAATATTTGGTGTTAATTACTATTAGATTTGATTGCACTTGGAAACATGGGGAAGTCCCAGGGACGTCCTGTGAAGAATTAAGGTTCTGCCTGTATATTTAATTACTAGAGCCAAAAAGCTCACAGACCCAGCAAGGTTCAGGAACAGCAAACGAACGCTGCCTGCTCCAAGGCAAAAGGAGCCAGGCTTGAAAGCTGCTGCTGGATCTTTTCTCCCTCTGCCAACACATTCACAGACCCAGATATCTTGAAGCTCAGTCCCTGTCCTGGCTCGCAAGCACCATTTGAATTCATGAGGAACCAAAATGCCCGTCAACCCAGCACGGCTCTGAAACGGCAAAGAAATGCTTCTTGCTCAAAGGCAGAACGAGTCAGGGTGAAAATCTCTTGCTGGATCTTTTCTCCATCTGCCAGCACATTCTTGCACTCATACAACTTTTGTTTTGGTACTCTGCCTTGCCAGTCTGTATCATTGGTTCTCCTGTGGGCTGAAATTCTCCTCATCAACTCTTTGCAAGTCTGTGTTCAACACTTCAGAACCTCGAGGTGTTCTTCAGCATTTGTAGAAAGTCCCAGTTCCCCTTGGCATCGTGTAACCTTCTACAACCTTGTGCAATATCCCTACCACCTCTTTCCATATTCATGGTCCCCTGTCACATGCTACAGAGTCTCTCTACTTTCCATGGCATCTTGCTTTGCCTTACAGCTCTATGCCACTCCCTATCTCTTCAGATGGTTTCCCTATGGCCTGGTGCAAGGCCTCTCTACCTTTGGCAACCCCCTACGATCCCATACCACTGCCTACAGCTTCGTGCAACATCACACAACCACTTGCTAAGCACCTGACATTGTCCCAGACAAAGTTCCTTGGACTCTGACAACACCCCATAGCATCTGGCAACAACCCTCCACAGCTTGGTGCAACACGCTATGGCTTCGGACAAGGTCCCAATACCTTTGTGTAACCTTCCACAGCATCTGGCGGCACCACACCCCATCTGGACAAGGTTGAAAGGCAGAAAGTGGCTCTGGGACACTGTGAAACTCAAGAAGATGTCCCAGCAATGTACAGGTGTCCTCAGGGCACCAAATAGAGGCATCTGACATGGCAGAGGGGAAGGGAAGAGAGCTCT